>UBIG03000091.1:0-58385 GCA_900464855.2 Musa schizocarpa
AGGAGAGCAGCGATGGGGATGTAACTATAGCCAGTTGCTACTCGATGCCGCCCGGCGAAAAAAAAAAAAAGGGAAGAAGCAGCGATAGCTATGGCGATTGTAGTTAATGACAGTTCTTTGTGGACATTCTGATTGGTGGTTAGCTATACGTCTTTGCCCGGCGAAAGAGGGGAAAATAGTGGCGGTTGTGGCTATTGTAGTTGCGAAGATGAAGAATTTCTATCACTAAGTGCACGTATATCGCGGTGCTGTGGGTGTCAAGGCTGGATCGTGCCAGCGTCAATGTTCTTGCCGGATGCTATCGTGAAAGAGGTGATCGAGAAACAATAGGTTGAATATGGTGGTGCGATTGGAAAAAAAGTTGGAAAGGTAACATTCTGAGGAAAGAAATATGGCAGCGTAGCGGCTTGACATCATGGGGAAAACGGTAACATCATGGGAAAGAAAACCTTCTGCTCTCGATAAGGGAAAGCGGTAACATAATAGGAAGTTGGCTTACCGGACATGGGTGATGCGATGGCGATTGAGTTTAATGATAACGGCCGGCACCTGCGCAGTCATGAAAACTCTCTTTAGCCCTGAAGCGGGAGCTGTTAAATGGCGATTATTCTTCTTTAAGGGTTGGTGGCTGCGATATGTTGATGTCCGCGTGAGGGAAAAAAGTAAGCGGCGTGGTGGTTGTGCCGGCCGTGATGCTAGGGCTGAGATCAATGATGCTGCCTTGTTTATCACACTGGCGAGCTGCGATAGTTGAGGAAACTTGATGATAGTTGCAGCGATGAAAGGCTATTTCATCATAGTAGACAAAAGTGGCGGAGTTTGCTATCACAACCAGTAGAAAAGGGAGGAACAGATGGCTATAGCGTGCCGATTGAGGCGCGAAAGGGTGGTGTCGGCGTGGTTTACAACAGCAGCAAGGCGATGAAGAATGCGGTAGAATCAGCGGTGCTACCACATCCGCGCCTCACCACCGTTAGGCACGGCACAGTTGAGGAACGGCGGCCGCGATGGTCGTAGCGGCGATAATGGTGAAGGTGACAAGAACTCTGGTGGATCTTCGGGGTTGGCAGTTGAATTCTATTGTCCTTTTCTTTCCTGCATTCTTACGCACTCTCTTTCTCTCATAAAAAACAGTGAGTTCTTGTTGTAGATCTATATTGCAGCGTACTAAGGGAAAGAAGCGGGGGGGGTGGATGCGATGATAATAGGTGAAGTCGCTTGTGAGGAAAAAAAGAAGTGAAACAGCGATAGCGTGAGGATCGCAAGGTAAATCTTGCATTCTTCTGTTTACCATAAAGCGGGGCGTAGTTGTAGATCACTATGGCTAAAGCGTGAGGGGAAAAGATTACTAGCGGGGGGGTGTGATGATGGGTCCGCGACCAAAAGCAAGGCAAAAATAAACTAATCCGGGAACAGCGATGGTGATGGTAGGGTTAGAACATGAGTGGTTGATGGTGAAATGGCGACTTCAATCTTTATGTAGTGCGAACTTGATTCTTTATCGGTCGTGCTCTGATGCGATGAGCCACCGCGAGCGAGAGGGAAGGGGCATGGGTGCGGTGTGGGTTTGAAGAAACAAGGGGTCAACTCTTGTCTTTGCGACCCGAGGGAAAATGACCATTGGAGGAGGATCTGCGGCCGGTGTGGTCATGGGTTGATGGTGGTATTAGAGATGGATTGGTGGGATTGGAACTCCATTAGCTATGGGGTAGGAATGAACATAGGATGTGGCATGGCGTGGCTGGATTCTTCACGTTTGTCCTTTTCTCTTCTTTCTTCTTTCTCTTTTTTTTCTTTTGATAGAATGATGGTTTTGCAAGGAAGATGATGTGAAGTTGTAGCAAGAGCATCGAGGATCCTTTACTCGACACAAATAGTCTAAGACCCTTATGGTTTTTTATCTTGGAAGAAATGAAAGCGCGAAGGAGAAGTGGAAGAAGTGAAAGAAATAGGATAAATAATCACTTGAGATGATCGGCCTCCTTGATCTCTTGAGGGGTTAGGCCTCCTTTGATCGCTTGAGGGGGGAGCTTCCTATGATTTGTCAAGCGATAAGAATGGCTTTTTTTATTGCTTCATTTGCTTGATGAAAATGAACAAATACATCTCTATTTTATAGAGTTCTACCTAGAAGTCCACAGGGACTTGGACTCTTATAAATAAATATTAAAAATCACTATATGACTCACTTTACAAACCAAATAACTCCATAAACATTATTTAAAGCTAAAAATAAAGGATCATAACATTTTGTTTATGTTCTTCCACTGTACATATGATGTGGCCATAGATTTTCTAACAATTGGTTCATTCAAACTCTGGCGAACGGCCATTGTCGTCGAACCTTTTCATGCATCATGCTTTCCTTTGGCATAATGCCCAATCTTTTATCATTTGAGTCTAACTTCGACTTGGTACAATGTGCGATTCTTCTTTCGATTTACGACTTTAGCTCAATGTCTGATCTTGCTTTAATTGTTTTTACCTTTTCTAATTGAAGTTTAGTCCTACATCCTTATCTCAAATCATAGATTAGATCATAAACTCATCAATTGATTCCATCATCAAAATCCGATTCAATAATCTTTTCCTTTTTTTAATGATGACAAACAATTGATGATAAAGGATAAATAAACTCTCTATCTATATGTCATATCAAAGGTAGCTTGAATTCAAGTCAAATAAATGATAACCTTCTAATCTAAGTTGAAACATATTATAAAATCATGAGTATTGCATGCATCATTCCAAATCAAGTATAATTTCAAAATCATCAAGCATGATACAAAAACATTTAACTCATTCATCATTTCTTCATCATTATTTTCAACTCATTTCAAATCATTATTTTCAAATCATCAAATTCATAATTTCAAAATATAAAATCATCAAGTATGATACAAAAATATGAAAATTTTTTAAATCTTCAAATTATCATTACTTCTCCTCTTTTGTTATCAACAAAAAGAAAAAAATATCTAGCAAGTTATTAAAATTTACAAACAGCAAGTTTTTTTTAGCTAGCTAGAAATGTGAAAACTAACAGTTTTGCTTCTCTTGAGATATGACAAGATAGCAAGTTTTTTGCAATAGACAAATTAACAATTTTGCTTCTCTTGAGATATACAAAATAGTAATTTTGCTTCTTGAGATATACAAAACTGGTAGTTTTTCTTCACTTTTGAGATGTGCAAGCTAGCAAATATCTTTTCCCCCCCTTTGTTGTCATCAAAATGAAAAGAAAAGGGAAGGGTTTAAAAAAATTTACATCAATGTTCAATCATCACATCAAAAATAAAAAAGATCAAGTTGTGAATACCAAAAAAAATCCATAAATCAAAGCTTTTCTTTTTTTATAAATAACAAAGGAAGGAATCATGGAAAATGATCATTACATGAAAAAGATCATAGGAAGGAATACTGAAAGTCCATGAATCAAATCTTTTCTTTTATAAATAGCAAGAGGAAGGAATCATAGGAAATGATCTTGATTCAAAGAAAAAAAAAACATCATCATGAAAATCAAAGAAATCAAGATAATGATCAAAAATATATGAAGAATTCATGCATTTAGAAAATTTAACATGCCTAATTTTCTTCTAATAAAAAAAAATTGTTCCTCATTCAATGGTTTTAGTAAAAATATCTGCTAATTGATGTTTTATTTTAATAAATTCTATATCAATTTATATCTATATTATTAACATGATTTTCCTGATCCCCTAAAAAAGTGATGTCTAATATCAATATGTTTTAGTTCTAAAGTGTTGAATGAGATTCTTTTGTTAAATATATAGCACTAGTATTATTCACATTTTATAGGGATTTTTTTAAGTAAATTTTATAGTCTTCTAAAATATTTTTCATCCAAATAACATACACAACATGTATCTATTACTTTACTATATACTCAACTTTGGTTGTAGATAATGCAACATAATTTTGTTTCTTAGAAGATCAAAGAAACAAGTGCATGACCTAAGAGTTGACATATTCTGAATATGCTTTTCTATCTATTCTACATCCAACAAAGTCATGCATCAGCATAAGCAATTAATTCAAAATTTTTAGATTTTGGATATCATAATCTTAGATTAGGGTTCCTTTTAGGTATCTAAAATCTTTTTAATAGCTTTAAAAGTGAGATTATTTAGGATTAGATTAAAATCTAGTACAAGTTCAACACTAAACATAATATCGGGTCTAGTTGCTTGTAAACATATAGTAAACTACCCTATCATACCCTATAAGTTTTTTTTTGATTAAAATATTCTCCATCTTGTCCATATCTAATTTTGTAAAGTGCTCATTGGTGTGTTAATGGCCTTAGCACTATCCATTTGAAATCATTTTTAATAGATCTAAAGCATACTTAGTTTGACTAATAAAGGTTCCATCACTAAGTTACTTAATTTGTAATCTTAAAAAAAATTAATTCTCTCATTAAACTCATTTCAAATTCTTGGCTCATACTTTTTAAAATATTTATATAAAAGACTCATTTGTAGAACTAAAAATAATATCATTAACATAAATTTAAACAATAATAAGAAAATTATTTTTTAAAATATTTAATAAACAATGTATATTATCGACCTTGCCTTTTAAAAATCATTTTTAATAAAAAATAAACTAAGTCTCTTATACTAAGCCTTAGTGGGTTTTTTTTTAATCCATAGAGAACCTTAGATAACTTTAAACACATGATTAGGAAAAAACAACATTTTTAAATGGGATGGTTGTTTAACATAAACTTCTTTAGAAATAAAACCATTAAGAAAAGTACTTTTAACATCCATTTGAAATAACTTAAAATTATTTAACAAGCATAGGCAAAAGAGGTTTTCCTTATGGTTTCTAATCTTACCATAGGAGTGAAGGTTTCTTTTATAATCAATACCTTCTTCTTGGTTGAAATTCTTTGATCACTAATTTAGATTTGGTTATTTTAAAAGTTTAAACCGCGATACCAAGTTCATCTTGCTTTATTTCTAAAACTCATTTTAGTGTCAATTACTAGATGGTCACTAGGTCTAGGAACAAGCTTTCATACCTCATTTCTTTCAAATTGATTTAACTCTCATGCATTGTAAAAACTCTTGAATAATCTTTTAGAATATTGTCCAAAACATTTCAGTTCAATTTGAGACAAATAGGCTACATTGGCACAAAAATTTCAAAAGAAGAATGAGTTTAAACACCATTTGATGTATCTCGATAATTAACTCCTTAGGATGAACATCTACATACTTCCATTCCTTGGTTCAAAGATTCTGGAAGTAGATGCATCCAAGTTACTAGGAGAGAAAATTTTTTTATTTAAATTGAAAGTATCAAATCAAAATCATCATCAAAATAATTTTTTAAAATTTAAAAATCTCATTAAAAAATAACATGAATAGATTCCTCAATGACTAAAATTATTTTATTGAAAACATGATAAACTTTTAGAAATGAGAATATCCAAGAAAAATATCTTCACGGATTTTACATCAAATTTTCCTAAGACATCCTTTTCATTCAAGATAAAAAAATTACAACCAAAAATTTTTAAAATATGAAATATTGGGTCTTTTTTGTTCCATAATTCATAGAGTTTTTTAGATAGTGGTCTTTACTAGTGTTGAATTCAGTTTTGATGATGAAACTAATTTGATTATGTCTTGGTGATCTAACTACATTTTGAGTCATGCCTACCGATTAGGGATTAGATAATTGTAGAAGAATCTACATTAAGCTAGATGAAAATACATCAGGAGATGGACATCACCAAAAGAATCGATCAACGATATTGGTAGAAGGCTTGGGACAAAGAATTTAGGCATCGAACCAAGAAGAAGCGTTTTGCACAAAGGAGATCAGAGTTGTGGAGGACAAATGCCAATTGAGCAATAGTCGCAAGAGAGAACAATGGGCCAAAGAACGGGATGAAGCGACGATGGACCAATGGCGTGCCAAGCAATAGAATATTGATTCAATTTGTAATAATTGTCTAGATCAAAGTAGGACTAAAACTTAATTGGAGTTAGGAATTGGCCAACCGGTTAGGGGAACCAGTGGGCCCATTCTCAGAATAAGTTTTGGGCGAGATAAAGGCCCAAATAGCATCATAAACCTTATTTGGCGGTGCTTTACCGCTAGAACAAACGGTGGTACCACCCGATTGGATCTCCCAAGTGGTCTAGGTAGTGGTATGCCTTTAGTATTAGTGTACTTAGGCAATGGTACCACCGGACAAAGGTGGTACCACCAATGTTAGGTGGTATGCCGGCGTTAATTAAGACAACATAGGCTGTGTACCACTAGCACCTTAAATACGAGGTGATTTAAATTTGGGCTATAATTTGAATCCTCTTGAGGCCTATAAATACCCCTCTCATCCATAGGTAGAATACACACAAAAAATTGAGAAAAGAAAAAGGAAAACTCTCTTCAGAATATGTCACAATCTTCCCTCTAAGCCTTATGTTGATCTAGTCCAATAGAGGGGTGAGAGGCCTGTGAGGGTTATCTCATGAGCCCATCAAAAGGAGAAAGCACTATAAGGGAGTTAGTCTTAAGCTTGTTTGGGAGACTACTAGTAGAAGTTGGTGGCCTCAAGTGAAGAAGAATGGGGAGTGAACATAGATGGATGATGAACCACTATAAAAATTAGGTATGCATTTATTTTTATTATTTATCCTTACTACAAACCATGTTTACTACTACTCTACTTTCTCATCCCTACAAACATCTTTTAAGTTAGAGCTTTTCTAATAATGATTTCATGTATACAACTTTCATCATAATGAAATGTGGTTTTTTATAAATGCGAAGTTTTTGAAATCATTTTAACCTGTCATATTTTACCATTGCACTAATTCACCCCCCTAGGTGGTCCGATGCCTAATACTTGAGGAACCATGTTCATAACATAGCATCTTGGTGTAACTGCTTTTGGCCCTAAAGTATTTGGGTATGCTATGTTCATTAAATATAGTTCTTGCTATTTCTAGTAAACTCTATTTTTCTCTCAATAACTTTATTTTGTTGTAGATTTCTTGGAGTAAAAAAAATTATGGTTGAACCCATTTAAATTATAAAAATATTAAAAATCTTGATTTTTAAACTCACAACACATGATCACTTTGATTAGACGAAATCATAAAAACCTTTTTATTTTGAACTAATTTATAAAATCTTGAAAAATATTTAAAGTAATCACTTTTTATGTGTCAAAAGTATGTTCAATTATATCAATAAAAAATCAACAATATCCAAATAAGTCTATATGGATTAATTGTAGTGGTCTAGAGGAATTTATTTAATTTTTTTTTTTTTAAAACTATTCTTTATTAGTTTTTCTAGTTGGCATGCATCACAAACTTTATCTTTGACAAATTTAATTTTAGGCATACTTCTTATGAGTTTCTTTTTTCAAGTCATTTTGACTACTTTCTTTTCTTTGGTAGCTTCTTTTTTTTTGGGGGATATTCACTTTTTTGAAGTACCCCAACTTCTTGTGTTAAGTAGTAGATAATTGTGTCCTTTTTGAATTTTTTTTTTGTTCTTGGTATCTTATTTTATAAAATTTATTTTTGTTTCTTCTTATGAATTTTTTTAAATTTTCTTGTTAGGAGTGCCAAATCCTTATCATCACTATCATCACTTGAGTTTTCACCTAAGTAGTCTTCTTTGGTACTAAATACCATATCCTTCCTATTCTTTGAAGGTTGTTCTCAAGTTTTTTAAATTGTGTCAAACAAGTCATTTCATAGGTCATTAAGAACTGATAAGTTTATTTGGCGATTTTTTTACTTTTCTAAGCTTTGGATAATATTATGGAGTTGTCTTGTTGGAATTAGATTCCCATTAGGTTAGGAGTTGGTTCACCAAATGGTTAATAAGAGTCTGTCCAGAGGACTCTTCAGAGGACTTCAATAATTGTAACATCCCTCGCATTTCTTGTTTCTAAATTTTAGATATAAAAGTTTAATAGCAGTTACTATCCATTTTAAATTTTGATAAAGGAGTTTGAATGAAATTGAAAAACCTAATTATAAGAATGAGGACCTATTTGTAAAATTAGGAGGACTCATTGTAAAAAATATGTAACACAAGGACTAAATTAAAAAATGCACAAAAAAATAAAAAATCCCACCGTTTAAGACTCTCTGCCTTCATTTCTAAGGAGGCTTGAAGGCAGCCCACGTCAGAGAAAACGGGGGAAAAAAAGAAAAGAAGGAAAGGAGAAGGAGAGAAGAAGTAAAGAATTGGAGATTTGGGTCTTTTTTGGGCTCAATACTTTTCATTGGGATCAAAATTGATCAAAGGCAAGTGTTCTAACCCCTTCCTACAGTTAGTTTGATCCTTGTTCTCATCCTAATCAAAAAAAATTTTAGAAGTTGAGTTTTAATAATGATATTTATGTAATTTATGCATCAAATAGTGAATCTGGGTTTCTTTTTCCAGATTCTGTCCTTTCTTGCCTTATCATGTCTATAACTCTCCGTACTGAATTCGTATTTAAGCAATATTAAATCCATCCGAAAGTATACTTGTATATATTCATTTTGAAACCAAGATGTATGAATTTGAATTCAATTTTCCTATCTAAACTTCTGTTTGAATTGACCTATAGAATCTGTAAAATAGAGATTCCGAGTTCTGACCTCTGGGCATTCTATCACGTGTAACTCACTGTGAACAGATTCAATGGTGATAAAATTAACCTTATTGGAAAGCAGACTCATAAAAACTTTTTCTGTTCATATCTTGTTTTTGAAATATTTTGAGTACAGACACCAACCGAACGAAACGTCTGTTTAGTCGACCCTATACATTCTGTAAAAACAGAGATGATGTTTTCTGACCTGCTGTCACTAAATTACTTTGTAACTTCCTGTGGAGACCTCTAATTCCTTTCAAACTTTAT
This sequence comes from Musa schizocarpa, assembly GCA_900464855.2. Classification (NCBI taxonomy): domain Eukaryota; kingdom Viridiplantae; phylum Streptophyta; class Magnoliopsida; order Zingiberales; family Musaceae; genus Musa; species Musa schizocarpa. The sequence continues at coordinate 8,915 of UBIG03000091.1, forward strand.
TAATCGAATCTAGATTATTATATCTTTCAAATGACACTAATTTAGAGTGAATTGGAGCATATTTGGGTTACTCAAACAACTCAGGAATTATATACCTTTCAATTCTGCCAGAACCAGATTTTTTGTCAAGTTTGCCTATTCTTGTTTTGTTCTTTTTTGTTAAAACTGAATTCAGCTAAAAGTCTTCATTCAGTTGAGCTTTATACCATTATTTCAAACCCTTGTATACATGTCATTATGTTCATTTCAAATTTGAATGCATTGTGAAAGAATATGCTTGCATCGTACTATTTAAAAAAAGGCTTATGCATTTTGTTTATCGTTCATGTGCTTCCCGATATATATCAAATTATTGTTCATACACACTCCTTTGTGCTCTAGTGTCTATGGAATTATTTAGACCTTTTGCCAGAAATGGTAAAGGGATTATTTGGACCTTTGCCCGAGAAATGGTAAAGGGTATTTAGCATAGAACTGCGATGTTCACCTCAAACCCCTATTAAACTTAATCCGGGGCGTGGATGATGACTCTTCAGGACGTGGGAGATACTGTTTGAGATCCCATTGCACCTGTGTTTTTTATATGATATCCAAAAGCATTATTTGTGTTTATATAGCTTTTTGGATGATGAAAAGTGAACGTCGATTTGACATTCGAACTTCTTTATTTGTTTGTTATTCCGATATGTTCGAGAGATCACCCATGCACCATTGATATGTTTCATATTGCCTTTGTGTGTCATTGGATATGCTCCAACTACCATTATCATTGTCCGACATGCTCTAATTATTTCTTACTCTATTTGTTATGAGTTAAATAAGTTGAATAAGAGGACATTGCGTGATTGATATGATGATATATATTTTTTTGTCCCGGCCTTTCATTTTGATTTCAAGCTTATTGAAAGCTATTCTCCTTCCCTATGTATATGATGGTGTCACTTGGTCGAGCTTTACGTTGCTCACCCGGGTTGTTATATAATATTTTCGGTTAGCTTTGTCAAACTGCGGGATGTTTAAATTGTTTGAGGAAGGGAATGCTAGAAGATTTTAAGGTTGATCTGTGGTGGTTGATATGTTTTGTTGTTTAAGTCCATTTTGTATTTAGTGAAATGGGTGGTAAACCTGAACTTATATGTTTGTAAGGTTGGAGGACCTCTCATGTTATGACTTGAAATGTGAAGTTTAAATGGTATGAAGATATAAATGTGTGGTAAATATTAGTTTTGTAGCTATATGGATTTCCTCACTTGTGGATTTTTTTTATGATGTGGATATTGTTTAGTTGAGTTGGCTTTGAATTTTATGAGATCTTGGTGTGATGTGGTATATGAATTATAAACTACATAGGTTTATGAATTATAGGTTTTGGATGTGATTTACATCTTGAATGTTTGTTAGTGTCCTCAAATATCGATGTGGATCTGGGAGGATGGGATGTCGCTGAATTTTTTAATATTATGGATTTTGAGACAGGGGTCACCTCGAATGAGGATTTAAATTTCATGGGGGGCATAGTGGTGGTATCGAGCACATGATTTGAGGATCACTAGGAATTTTGATATGCTAGATGCATAATAAATTTTGAGATTTAGTGATTTTTATTTAGAGATTGATCAAATTTTCTCTTTTTTTGTTGTTTTTAGGAAGCAAGAATGGCGAGGTCATTCTGGTTCTCTGTTGCATCTACTTCTAATCAATTGGTGGAATCATAAAGACTCTAGAGGCTATGACACAAGTAATGCAACAACAAGTTCAGCAGGAAAGAAATAATGGAGCAGGGGACTTCAAATGGGATTGGTTGTTAGAATTGAGCGGTTTAAAAGAAGTCCTCCGATTTTAGTGGTGAGCGATCCAATGGTAGAAGAAAAATAGATAATGCGGATAGAAAATATTTGACTTTTTTTAAATTGCCGATGATCGGCGAGGTTTCTCTTGCTACCTTTATGTTAGGGAAGCAGAACAACTCTTGGTGGAGAACAATAGGGAGGATTTCTGAAATTAAACATGAGTCATTCACTTGGAAGACATTTACAAAAAAAAGTTCAATGATAAATATTTCCCGGTGCATTATAGAGCAGAAAAGAATTGGGTTCTTGAATCTCATTGAGGAAAATTTAATGGTTGCCAAATATGAATCTAAATTCACTAAGCTCTCGGTTGCCACACATATAATTGATGATGAATCTAGAAAAAGCAAGGAGGTTTGAGAGGGATTAAAGGCCAGCCATAAGAGCCTAGAATATCGACTTTAAAACTTCAAGCATATTCTCGATGTGGTGGAAAGGGCTTTCATAATTGAAAAAGATTTAGAAAAGATCCAAGAAATCATGAGCAAGTATTAGTATAAGATAGTTTTTCTATAAAAATAGGAGAGGAAATGAACTTTGAGAGAAGTACAAAAGGGTAAAGGTATGGATATGAGATGAGGAAGCTACCACAAGGGATTCCATTATGTACAAAATGTGGAAGCAATCATGAGAGACAAATAGGTGTTTTGGGTGGTGGACTTTGCTTTGATTTGTTGAAAGTTAGGTCACAAAATAAAAACTGTCCCTTTAAAGAAAAAAGGAAAAACCACTACCTCGGATCATTGACCCATGCTAGAGTATATCTTTATCATGCTTGCGGGATGCTGGAGCCTCTAAATCAGTGGTGAAGGTATTCTTCATGTTTTAATAAAAAAATGCAAAGTTTTGTTTGATCACGGCTCTAATCTATCCTTTGTTTCACCACATTTTGCTTGTCATTTGAGTGTTCTACCTAGACCACTAGATTATATGTTGTATAACAATTTCTTCTGTGGGGAATTCTTTGATAGCAAACTTGATTTATCCATCTTGTTTGATTTCTATTAAAAACATGAATTCCTTTTGCCGATTTGATCTTTCCGGAGATCCAAGGTTTGATATTATACTTGGCATGGATTGGCTATCTTCCTATTATGCTAGTATCAATTGTTATACAAAAATGATCACTTTTTTGCCTACCGGATCATTATCTTTTATTTTTTGAGGGAAATGGAGCATGATATGCCTCTTTGTCGGTATCGACGACTTCAAGCTCATCGTCTTATGCAAAGGGTTGTTTGTTATCTTTTATATGTAAAGAATCATTCAGATCAAGAAACTCAACTAAATGAAACTTTGGTGGTCAAAAGTTCATGATGTATTTAGGATGACTTGCGGCTTACCACCCGAGGGGGGGATGGTGAATTTGTTATTGAAGTAGTCCCGACACAATCCAATATCTAAGCCTCCCTATAGAATGGCTCCCTCGAGTTAGAGGAGTTGGAAGAATAAAATACAAGAGTTGTTAGATAAGGGTTTCATTCGACCCAGCGTCTCTCACCATGGGGTGCTCAATTGCTATTAGTTAAGAAGAAGGATGGGACATTGAGGTTTTGTATTGACTATAGATAGTTGAATAAGTGACCATTAAAAAAATAAATATCCTCTTCCAAGGATCGATGACTTGTTTTGATCAATTGCAGGTGCACAAGTATTCTCTAAAGAAAAGATGTCGTTATTATGGGTTGAAAAATCAAAGAAGGAGGATATTCCGAAAAAAAACCTTTAGAACTATATGGTCACTATGAATTCTTGTTAATGCCTTTTGGCTTGACTAATGCCCCACGCTTTTATGGAATTGATGAAGGCAGGATATTTGACCACTCTTGGATGACTATGTAATTGTGTTCATTGATGACATATTGGTGTATTCAAAGAGTAATCCAAGAGCATGAGAACACTTGAGAAACATATTATCCATACTAGAGAAAAAAAGAAATTGTATGCAAAAGTTTAGTAAATGTGTTTTGGCAAAGGAAATTGCTTTGCTTTCTTAGGCCATGTGATTCGAGGAAAGGCATATTCTGTTGATCCAAAGGTAAGCGGTGATTAAGTGGGAAGTACCAACAAATGTGGCGAAGATTAGAAGTTTCCTAGGCATGGCGGTTATTATATGAGATTTGTGGAGGGATTTTCTCAAACGCTTCTCCCCTCCTGTGACTGGAATATGAAATTTGAATGGGGTGATGATTGTGAACAAGTTTCCAAGAGCCAAAAAAAAGATTGACCAGTGCCCCTATTCTCACTATTCCAAGAAGTGGTAATGAGGGATTTGTAGTTTATCTTAGATGCTTCAAAGGGCACGGGATGTGTTCTTAATGCGAGGAAGGAGAGAATTGCTTTATGCTTCTAAGCAGACTAAAGAGTTATGAAGTGAATTATCCAACTCATGACTGAATTAACAATCATCTTTGCTCTAAAGATTTGGAGACATTACTTGTATGGGCGAAAGTATAGAATCATATATGTTGGGAAGAAGTTGGCGATAAAAGTTGTTAGCACCGGATAAAAAGTACAAAGAGACTACTAAAAGATCCAAGTTATAAGAAAAAAAAGGCTAAGAGGCTCGTCGAGTAGCCAAAGAGCTATCTTGATAAGCAAGAAAGATATTGAGTTTCAAGTAGGGGGATTTTGTATTTCACGAAGGTTTCCTCTTCTAAAGGCATAGCAAGATTTGGGAAGAAAGGAGAAGAAATTAAGCCCAAGGGTTTATTGGACCTTTTGAAAATCCTTGAAAGAATTAGTTAATGTTTTGAGTTGATTGGCTTGCCACCATCCTTAGGTCAGATCCATGATATTTTTCATGTTTCAATGCTTAGAAAGTATGTGCATGATCCCTCATATCATAAATTATGAGTGGAATTGTAATTGATAAAGACATCTGGGTCACGGAGGAGCCCACTCAAATTATTGATAGGGAAGGATAAATCTGATGAATGGGTCATCCCTCGTTAAAATTGAAATGGAGAAATCATTGGAGAAGAAACAACTTGGGAGCTAGGAGGAAATGAAGAAAGTTTATCCTCATCTTGTCATTGATAGAGGTATGATAAATTTAGAGGACTAAATTTCTTTTAAGGGGAGAGTGTAACATCCCCGCATTCCTTGTTTCTAAATTTTAGTATAAGAGTTTAATAGCAAAGTTACTATCCATTTTAAATTTGATAAAGGAGTTTGAATGAAATTGAAAAACCTAATTATAAGAGCTGAGGACCTATTTTGTAAATTTGGAGGACTCAATTGTAAAAAATATGTAACACAAGGACTAAATTGCAAAATGCACAAAATAACAAATCCCAAATTTAAGACTCTCTGCCTTTCATTCTAAGAAAACTGAGAAGGCAGAAGGCAGAAAGCAGGGGGCAGAAAAAGAAAAGAAGGAAAGGGAGAAGGAGAAGAAGAATTGGGGATTTAGGTCTTTTTTTTGGGCTCAATACTTTTCATTGAGATCCAAAAAAACAAGATCAAAAAAGTATTCTAACCCCTTCCTAAAGTTAGTTTGATCTTGTTCTCATCTAATCTAAAAAATTTTAGAGGATTGGAGTTTAATAATGATATTTCTGCAATTTATGCATCAAACAGTGAATCTGGGTTTCTTTTCTAGATTCTGTCCTTTCTACCTTATCATGTCTATAACTCTGTACTGAATTCATATTTAAGCAAAATTAAATCCATCCGAAAGTATATACTTATATATATTCATTTTGAGACCAAGATGTATGAATTTGGAATTCAATTTCCTATCTAAACTTCTGTTTGAATTGACCCTATAGAATCTGTAAAATAGAGATTCGAGTTCTGACCTCTGGGCATTCTATCACGTGTAACTCACTGTGAACAGATTCAATGGTGATAAATTAACCTTATTGGAAAAGTAGACTCACCAAATCTTTCTGTTCTCATATCTTATTTGAAATATTTGGAGTACAGACACCAAACCGGAAACATCTATTTTAGTCGACCTATACATTCTGTAAAAAAACAGAGATGATGTTTTCTGACCTCTTTGTCACTAAATTACTTGTAACTTCACGTGGAGACCTCTAATTCATACCAAACTTTGTTAATCCGAATCTAGATTATTATATCATTCAAATGACACTAATTTAGAGTGAATTGGGCATATTTGGTAACTCAAACAACTCAGAATTATACCTTTCAATTCTGCTAGAACCAGATTTTTGTCAAGTTTGCCTATTCTTGTTTTGTCCTTTTTTGTTGGAAACTGAATTCAGCTAAAGTCCTTCATTCAGTTGAGCTTTATACCATTGTTTTCAAACCCTTGTATACATGTCATTATGTTCATTTCAAATTTGAATGCATTGTGAAAGAATATGCTTGCATCGTACTATTTCATAAAAAGTGATGTGCGTTTTATTGTTCATGACAAAGCCTGGATATGTGTCAAATTATTTTCTTACCTATCCCTTTGTACTCTGGTATCTATGGGATTATTTAAACCTTGCCAAAAATGTGAAAGGGATTATTTGGACCTTTGCGAGAAATGGTAAAGGAGTATTTTGCATAGACCTACGATGCTGCGCGGCCCCCTATTCGGCTTCATCGGACGTGGATGATGACTCTTCCGACGTGGGAGATATTGTTTGAGATCCCACTGCACCCTCTGTATTTTTTGATATGATATCCAAAAGCATTATTTGTGTTTATATATGTGCTTTGGATGATACAAAAGTGAATGATCGGTTGACATTGAACTTATGTTTCCATTTGTTATTCGACATGTTGTTAGAGATTACCCATGCACCATTGATATGTTTCATATTGCCTTGTGTCATTGGATATGCTCAAACTTACCATTATCATGATCGATATGCTCTAATTATTCCTTACTCTATTTATTTATGAATTAAATAAGTTGAATAAGAGGACATTGCGTGATTACGATATATGATGATATATATGTTTCCTCGATGTCTGGCCATTTTGATTTCAAGCTTATTGAAAGCTATTCTCCTTCCATGGATATGTTAGTCACTTACTAAGCTTTGTCATGCTCACCCGTTGTTATATAATATTTTCAGGTTAGCTTGCTCGGACTGCGGGATGTTTAAATTGGGCTAAGAAAGGAAAGCTAGAAGATTTTGGGTTGATGGTAGTGGTTGATATATTTTGTTGTTTAAGTACATTTTGTATTTAGTGAAGTGTCGATGGTAAACTTTGAACTTATATGTTTTATGTAAAGTTGGAGGACCCTCATGTTAGGACTTGAAATGTGAAGTTTAAATGGTATGGAAGATATAAATGTGTGGTAAATGTTAGTTTTGTAGCTATATGGATTTCCTCACTTGTGGATTTTATGATGTGGATATTGTTTAGTTGAGTTGGTTTTTGAATTTTATGAATCACGGTGTGATGTGGTATATGAATTATAAACCGCAGGTTTTTATAAATTATAGGTTTGGATGTGATTTACGTCTTGAATGATCGTTAGTGTCCTAAATATCGATGTGGATCACGGGATGGTTGTCTTGAATTTTAATTATGAATTTTGAGACCAGGGGTCACACCTCTGAATGAGTTTTAAATTTGGGAGGCGTGACAATAAATAGGGATGTAACTATTTTTTTTAGATAATGAGAAAGGAATGAAGAATTATTTAGTCTTTTGTCAAAACTAAGGAGGTTGATACCCTCAGTGACCAAAGGAGGTCGATCCCTCAAATCATTCAAGGAGGCGATCCCCTCGGTAAAATGATCATTTATCCCTTTTCCCCCCACCATATACACTCCTCCGCTTCTTTTGCCATTTATAAAAAACCCCTAGGGTCTTATCATTTGGTATTAAAGTGATGATCCTTGGCGTTTGCATTGCAACTCACATCAACCTTGTCGACAATCAAAAAAAAAAAGAAAGGGGCGGAAGAAACAACCGGCTTTCTCACATTCCATGCACTCACTCATCGACGGTCCGCCAGGTTGAACTCCCTCCTCTTTCCCCCGCTACTCCCCACAGCTACCTATGCGACAATGTTCGCTACCCTCTCGTGCCAAGAACCATCGCCACCACTACTCTGTGAGGATCCTAGCCCTAGTTCAATTGGTAGTCTCTTGTTGGCGGGCCATCGCTCTCGACCCATAGCCCGTCCATCCTTGCTGGACCACCCCGGCCATAGCCTCTCAAACTAGACACCTCCCCACCTACTATTAAAGATAATAAGGCCGCCTCCATGTCCGCTCCATGGGACCTTCGCCTTATCGCTCCTCGTTAGCTTTCTCCCGTCCTTTTAACGCATGGTTGCTAAACCCATGACATCGTTGCTTTAGCCCCATAATGTCATGTTTCCAACAACCCTCGTTCTATGGTAAAGAGCTCTTCCCATGATCACCATAAGCATGACTATCATCACAAACTCCTCAAGCTGCCACGACCAAGGAGAAGCTGCCCACAATCAAGATCGACTTCCCATGACATACTACCTTCTCCTCTAATGCTATTACCTTCTTCCCATGAACGTTGCCTTCCAACATCGACATTGCCACCATCCAGCCTCGGCACTGCGATATGCAGTACCTTGTGATAGAAATAGGAAATGGTTATCGACACAACTCAGTTAAAGGCTCAAATTGAAGCATTTGAAATCAAAATTGAAATTGATTGCAGGAGACCCTCAATAATTCAAAAGATGCCTCTTGGAGAACAGTAGTTTCAACAAGAGGATAGCTAACAAATGCTTCTCTATATTATTAGAATGTCAAAGGTATTCCAACGATTATCAAAATCAAGCCACAAATTGGTTTGAATGATAGCTAGTGAAAAACCTTTATCAAGGGCTTAATCTAGAATGTCAGTACATGAAGTTAAGGCTCGACGACCCGCTATGATGGTTGTAATTTCATTTGCATGTCTACATGAGGAAAAAAATTAGCCTAGAAAATCGCCAACATAGAAGTGCCTACAAACAAATGATCAACGAAACCCTAAGTATGAGCACTAATATAAACAAGAGCAAGCAACCTATGATTGAACCAATTAGAGGAAGGCGGAAGCTTACAAAGTTGACTTCGAGCAATGAACAAACCAAACATTACCGAGCATGGTTCTGATTGATACAAATAGCACTAACAATTTCATGGACAGTAGGTTGTTGATCAATTAGCCTATCATATTGAAGACTATGACAAATTCAAAGTAAAGTAAAGGTTGATGGAATGAACTTTTGACTTGTGACAAATGTTCAAAGATAAAATTATTTATACAAGGCCAAAAACTATTGTGAGATTTCTTTTTTGCTACCCATAGAAGACTTCAAAAATGGTGATCCTAAAGGGAAGAAGAAGAAGTAAAAGCCACAGTTGCTACTATATAGGATAATTAGGTTCTCCGGAAAAACTATAATGACTCGACACTAAAAAGGCCGAATTTGCTCACTTTATCAAAAAAGATGGAGGTTGTGCTTACTTGATCAGTGAGTTACAATCGCCACCGGATACCTTGTGTCAAATTTGAGACCGCTCAGCCTTGAGGACAATTGATTTGATAAGTGGCAAAACTATTATGAATCTTTTACTTTCTAAGCTTTGGATAATGCTTTGGATAATGTTATGGGTTGTCTAGTAGAGGGAGTCGGATTCTTGATTAGGTTGTTAGTTAGTTGCAGTGGGTTAATAAGAGTCAAGTCCTGAGGACTCTATGTGAACTCTATAAATTGGGATGTAACTATTCTTTTTAGATAATTAGAAAGAAATGAAGAATTATTTAGTCTTTTGTCTAAACTAAGGAGGGTTGATCCCCCAGTGATCAAAGGAGGTGTTCAAGCGATCATTTTCCCCTTTCCCCTCTTCTCGCTTCTTCTCCTCGCTTCTTTTGCCTTTTCACGATAAAACCCTAAGGGTCTTATCAAAGTTCTTCAATGAAAAAATTGTTCAAGTTCTTTGCTTGTTTGTATTGTTATTTTTGGATCCTTTTAGAATAGATCTTAGAATTTTTATTAACAAGTACAAGATTTTAAAAAACTTTTTTACTAAGTGCTTTTCAAACCATTGTGACATCCATAAAGCAGTATACTTATCTCCAATGGTTTTGCTTGATTTCATTCAAACAACTCAAAACTATGTATCAAAAGATTGATTTTAGATTCTTTAACTCTACTTATGTCTTCATATCCGACTTCAAGTATATACCAAATGTCATGCAATTTTGCTTGTAAATATAAACACATGATAAATTTATTTTTGTTTTAAAGAACAAAACAAAACGTTCATATCTTTAGCATTTAAAAATTTGATAGATGAGTTTGAATGAAACTAAAAAAACCTATTTATAAGATGTGAGGATCTGTTTGAAAAAATTCTGAGGACCTATTTGTAAAATTCGGAGGACTTAATTGTAAAAAATATGTAACACAAGGACTAAACTGCAAAATGCACAAAATAACAAATCCCACTGTTTAAGACTCTCTGCCTTCGTTCCTAAGGAAACTGAGAAGGCAGCATACGTGGAGAAGAAAGGGAGAGAAAGAGAGAAGAAGAGAAGAAGAAGAAGAGAAGGAGAATTGGGGATTTAGGGTTTTTTGGGCTCAATATTTTTCATTGGGATCAAAATTGATCAAAGGCAAGTGTTCTAACCCTTTCCTACAGTTAGTTTTATCTTTGTTCTCATCCTAATCCTGAAAATTTTAGAGGATTGAAGTTTAATAATGATATTTCTGCAATTTATGCATCAAACAGTGAATCTGGGGTTCTTTTTTCCAGATTCTGTCCTTTCTGCCTTTTCATGTCTATAACTCTCTGTACTGAATTCATATTTAAGCAAAATTAAATCCATCCGAAATTATACCTGTATATCTTCATTTTGAGACCAAGATGTATGAATTTGGAGTTCAATTGCCTATCTAAACTTCTGTTTGAATTGACCCTATAGAATCTGTAAAATAGAGATTCCGAGTTCTGACCTCTGGGCATTCTATCACTTGTAACTCACTGTGAACAGATTCAATGGTGATAAAATTAACCTTATTGGAAAGTAGACTCATAAAGCTTTCTGTGCATATCTTATTTGAAATATTTGGAGTACAGAAACCAACCGAAACGTCTGTTTTAGTCGACCCTATACATTCTGTAAAACAGAGATGATGTTTTCTGACCTGCTGTCACTAAATTACTTGTAACTTCCTGTGGAGACCTCTAATTCATACCAAACTTTGTTAATCCGAATCTAGATTATTATATCTTTCAAATGACACTAATTTAGAGTGATTTGGAGCATATTTGGTTACTCAAACAACTCAGGAATTATGCCTTTCGAATTCTGCCAGAACCAGATTTTTTTGTCAAGTTTGCCTATTCTTGTTTTGTCCTTTTTTTGTTGGAAAACTGAATTCAGCTTAAGTCCTTCATTCAGTTGAGCTTTATACCATTGTTTTGAAACCCTTGTATACACATGTCATTATGTTCATTTCAAATTTGAATGCATTGTGAAAGAATATGCTTACATCGTACTATTTCAGTAAAGGCGATGTATGCATTTTATTGCTCTCGCATGTGCTTCGATATGTGTCAAATTATTGTTCATACCTGTCGTTTTTTGTACTCACGGTGTGCGTGGGATGATTTGGACCTTTGCCAGAAATGGTAAAGGGATTATTTGGACCTTTGCCAGAAATGGTAAAGGGATTATTTGGACCTTTGCGAAATGGTAAAGGGTATTTGTGCATAGAAACTGCGATGCTCGATGCCCCCCCATCGGCTTCATCCGGACGTGGATGATGACTCTTCCGCGTGGGAGATATTTTTTTGAGATCCCACTGCACCCTCTGTGTTTTTTGATATGACATCCAAAGCATTGTTTGTGTTTATATGTGCGCTTTGGATGATATGAAAGTGAATGATCGATTTGACATTTGAACTTCTGTTATTTGTTTGTTATTCGATATGTTACGAGAGATCACCCATGCACCATTGATATGTTTCATATTGTCCTATGTGTCATTGGATATGCTCCAACTTACCATTATCATCGTCGATATGCTCGATTATTCCTTACTCTATTTGTTATGAATTAAATAAGTTGAATAAGAGGACATTCGTGATTTGATATGATGATATATATGTTTCCCTGATCCGGCCTTGCATTTTGATATCAGACTTATTGAAAGCTATTCTCCTTCCCTATGGATATGTTAGTCACTTGTCGAGCTTCTGTTATGCTCACCCCGTTGTTATATAATATTTTTTTTCGTGTTAGCTTATCGGACACGGGATGTTTAAATCAAGTTTGAAGGAAGGAAAGCTAGAAGATTTTGGGTTGATCTGTAGTGGTTGAAATGTTTTGTTGTATAAGCACATTTTGTGTTTAGTGAAATGTTGATAGTACCTCTGAACTTATATGTTTTGTATAGGTTGAAAGACCCCTCACATTAGGATTTGTAATGTTAAGTTTAAATGGTATGATGATATGAACCTGTGGTAAATGTTAGTTTTGTAATTATATGGATTCCATCACCGTGGATTTTATGATGTGGATATTGTTTAGTTTGAGTTGGTTTTGGATTTCATGAATCTTGGAGTGATGTGGTATATGAATTATTAAATTACGAGGGGTTTATAAATTATGAGTTGTGGATGTGATTTACAACTTGAATGATCGTTAGTGTCCTCAAATATCATTGTGGATCCCGGAATGGTTTTGTTGCTAAAATTTTAATGTTATGGATTTGAGGAGGGGTCACACCTCCTAAAATGAGAAAAAAAATTCGGGGGGGGGATGTGAGGTGGTATCGAGCATGATTTGAGGATCACTAAGGATTTTGATATGCTAGATGCATAATAAATTTTGAGGTTTAGTGATTTTTATTTAGAGATTGATCAAAATTTCTTTTTTTGCTATTTTTTAGGAAGCAAGAATGACGAGGAGGTCGTCGGTTCTCTGTTGCATCTACTACTGATCAATTGAGTGGAATCATGAAGACTCTAGAGGCTATGACACAAGTAATGCAACAACAAGTTCAATAGGAAAGAAATGATGGGCGAGGGACTTCAAATCGAATTGGGTTAGGGAATTGAACAGTTTAAGAAGCTCAGTCCTCCCGGTTTTAGTGGTGAGCTTTGATCCAATGGTAGCGAGAACAATGGATAATGCGGATAGAGAAAATATTTGACGTTTTTAAATTGCCCCGATGATCTGAAGGTTTCTCTTGCTACCTTTATGTTAGAGGGGAGGTGAACACTTGGTGGAGAACAATAAGGAGGATTTTTGAAATTAGACATGAGTCATTCACTTGGAAGACATTTCTGAGAAAAGTTCAACGATAAATATTTCCAGATTGCATTAGAGAGAGAGAAAAGAATTGGAGTTCTTGAATCTCATTCAAGGAAATTTAACGGTGGCCAAATATGAATCTAAATTCACCGAGCTCTCCAGATTTGCCACACATATGATTGATGATGAATCTAGAAAAGCAAGGAGGTTTGAGAGGGGATTAAGGCCAGCCATAAGAGAGCAATATCGACTTTTAAAACTTCGGGCATATTCGATGTGGTGGAAAGAGCTTTCATAATTGAAAAAAGATTTAGAAGAGATCCAAGAAATCATGAGCAAGAATAGTATGGATAAGTTTTTCTATAAAAATAGGAGAGGAAATGAACCGAGAGAAGTAACAAGAGGGTAAAGGTATCCGGATATGAGATGAGGAAGCTACCACAAGGGATTCCATTATGTACAAAATGTGGAAGAAATCATGAGACAAATAGGTGTTTTTGGGTTCTTTGGAGCTGCTTTGGTTGTGGAAAGTTCGATCACAAAATAAAAAGACTGTCCCTTTAAGAAAAAAGGAAGAACCACCGCCTCCTGGATCAGTGACCCATGCTAGAGTATATATTATTCTTGAAAGCAGGATGCTAGAGCCTCTAAATCGATGGTGAAGGTATTCTTCATGTTTTAATAAAAAATGCAAAAGTTTTGTTTGATCCTCGGCTCTAATCTATCCTTTGTTTCACCACATTTTGCTTGTCATTTGAGTGTTCTACCTAGACCACTGGATTATATGTTGTATGTAACTCTTCTTGGGGAATTCTTTTTGATAGCAAACTTGATTTATCCATCTTGTTTGATTTCTATTGGGGAACATGAATTCCTTGCCGATTTGATCCTTTTCGGAGATCCAAGGTTTTGATATTATACTTGGCATGGATTGGCTATCTTCCTATCATGCTAGTATCAATTGTTATACAAAAAATGATCACTTTTGCCTACCGGATCACCCATCTTTTATTTTGAGGGAATCTTTTTTTATTTTTGAGACATGATATGCCTCTTTATCGGTATCGCACTTCAAGCTCATCGTCTTATGCAAAAGGGTTTTTTTTGTTATCTTATATGTGTAAAGAATCATTCGGATCAAGAAACTCAACTAAATGAAACTTTGGTGGTTAAAGAGTTCCCACGATGTATTTAGGATGACTTGCACGGATTACCACCCGGGGAGGGATGGTGAGTTTGTTATTGAAGTAGTCCCGGGATAACCCCAATATCTAAGCCTCCATATAGAATGGCTCCCCTCGAGTTAGAGGAGTTGAAGAAGCAAATACAAGAGTTGTTAGATAAGGGTTTCATTGACCCGGCGTCTCACCATGGGGTGCTCGGTCTTTATTAGTTAAGAAGAAGGATGGGACATTGAGGCTTTGTATTGACTATAGATAGTTGAAATGGTGACCATTAAAAACAAGTATCCTCTTCCAAGGATCGATGACTTGTTTGATCAATTGCGAGTGGTGCACAAGTGTTCTCTAAGATCGATCTAAGGTCAAGTTATTATATCAGTTAAAGATCAAGAAGGAGGATATTCCAAAAGCGCCTTGAGGACCCGATATGGACACTATGAATTCTTGGTAATGCCTTTTGGTTTGACTAATGCCCCTGCAGCTTTTATGGAATTGATGAACAGGATATTTCAGCCACTCTTGGATGATTGTGTAATTGTGTTCATTGATGACATATTGGTGTATTCAAAGAGTAATCAAGAGCATGAGGAACACTTGAGAAAACGTATTATCCATACTAAGAGAAAAGAAATTGTATGCAAAGTTTAGTAAATGAATTTTTGGTGAAGGAAATTGCTTTTCTTAGGCCATGTGATTTCAGGGAAAGGCATATCTGTTGATCCAAAGAAGGTAGAAGCAGTGGTTAAGTGGGAAGTACCAACAAATGTAACTGAAGTTAGAAGTTTCCTAGGCATGGCAGGTTATTATGGGAGATTTGTGGAGGATTTTTTCTCGAATAAGCTTCTCCCCTCACCAAATTGACTTCGGAAGAATATGAAATTTGAATGGGGTGATGATTGTGAGCAAAGTTTCCAAGAGCTAAAAAAAGAAGATTGACCGGTGCCCCTATTCTCACTATTCCAAGTGGTAATGAGGGATTTGTAGTTTATACCGATGCTTCAAGAAAGGGCACGGGATGTGTTCTAATGCAGGAAGGGAGAGTAATTGCTTATGCTTCTAGGCAGCTAAAGAGTTATGAAGTGAATTATCCAACTCATGATCCGGAATTAGCAAAGCAATCATCTTTGCTCTAAAGATTTGGAGACATTACTTATATGGGCTTAACATTTGAAATCATCGATCACAAAAGTTTAAAGTATATTTTTTACTCGAGAAAAGAGTTGAATATGAGGCAACGAAGATGGATAGAACTTCTAAAAGGATTATGATTGTACCATCCATTATCACCCGGGTAAAGCCAATGTTAGAAGCCGATGCGCTTAGTAGAAAATCTACAAGCTTTATGGCTAGTCCGATTGTGAAACAATGGAGGTTCTTAGAAGAAAATTGTGATTTGAATGTCATGAGGAAAGGGCAAAATTCAATGATGTTGATGGCCTCTATTCAAGTGCTTGATCCGATCTTACGCAACAAATTAAAGAAGGGCAACTACAAGATCCACACTTAATATACTTTAGAAATGAAGTTGAAAAGGATTGAAGCCCAATTTTCAAATTTTTAGAGGATGGCCTTTTGAGATTTGGGGATAGAATATGTGTTCCTAATAACCCGGATATCAAGAATCAAATCGATGGAGGGTCACAATTCAAAATACACCATGCATCCTGGTAGCACTAAAATGTATAGGGATCTCCAAAGTCATTATTGGTGGGAAGGCAAAAAAAAAGGAAATTGCAATGTATGTTTTGAAGTGTTTGACTTGTCGACAAATCAAAAGAACATCAAAGACACGGAGGTTTGTTGCAGCCTTTGGATATTCTGTATGGAAATGGGAATGTGTTACCATGGACTTTGTTTGAGACTACCCAGAACCTCTAGGAAGCATGATCTTTGTTTGGGTCATTATTGATAGGTTAACCAAATCTGCACATTTCTTACCAATCAATATGACTTATTCACTTGATCGACTTGTTGATTTATATGTTGATGAAATAGTAAGACTTCATGGTGTTCCAAAGGAGATCATCTCGACAGAGACTCTAGATTTCTTTCTAGATTGTGGAGGAGATTACAAGAGTCTATGGGCACCAAAGTAAAGTTTAGCACCGCTTTATCACCCTCAACCGATGGTCAATCCGAAAAAGAACAATTCAAATACTTGAGGATTTGCTCGAGCCTATGTCATGGATTGGAGAGGTGAATGGGATAAAGATATTTCCCTTATTGAGTTCACTTACAATAATAGTTACCATTCAAGCATTGGATGGCTCCTATGAAGCTTTTTTGTATGGAAAGTGTAGAACGCCTATATGTTGGGAGGAAGTTGGCGATAAAAAAAGTTGTTAGCACCGGATAAAGTACAAGAGACTCTTTGAAAAGATTCAAGTTATAAGAAAAAAGGTTAAAGGCGCTGGAGAGTCGCCAAAAGAGCTATCTTTGATAATCGACGAAGAGATATTGAGTTTCAAGTAGGGGATTTTGTATTTTGAAGGTTTCCCCTTCTAAAGGCGTAGCAAGATTTGGGAAGAAAGGAAAATTAAGCCCAAGGTTTATTGGACCTTTTGAAATCCTTGAAAAAGAATTGGTTACGTGCTTTGCAGGATTGTCTTGCCACCATCCTTAGGTCGGATCCATGATATTTTTCATGTTTCAATGCTTAGAAAGTATGTGCATGATCCCCTCTCATATCATAAATTATGAGCCGATTGTAATTGATAAAGACTTATCCTATGGAGGAGCCCACTCAAATTATTGATAGGAAGGATAAAATCTTAAGGAACCCAGGGTCATCCCTCTCGTTAAAGTGAAATGGAGACATCATTCGGAGAAGAAACAACTTGGGAGCTAGAGGAGGAAATGAAGAAAGTTTATCCTCATCTTGCCATTGATAGAGGTATGATAAATTTAGAGGACTAAATTTCTTTTAAGGGGGGGGAGAGTGTAACATCCCTCGCATTCCTTGTTTCTAAATTTTAGGTATAAGAGTTTAATAGCAAAGTTACTATTCATTTTAAATTTGATAGATGAGTTTGAATGAAACTAAAAACCTATTTATAAGATGTGAGGATCTGTTTGTAAAAATTCTGAGGACCTATTTGTAAAATTCGGAGGACTTAATTGTAAAAAAATATGTAACACAAGGACTAAACTGCAAAATGCACAAAATAACAAATCCCACCGTTTAAGACTCTCTGCCTTCGTTCCTAAGGAAACTGAGAAGGCAGCATACGTGGAGAAGAAAGGGAGAGAAAAGAGAGAAGAAGAGAAGAAGAAGAAGAGAAGGAGAATTGGGGATTTAGGGTCTTTTGGGCTCAATATTTTTTTCATTGGGATCAAAATTGATCAAAGGCAAGTGTTCTAACCCTTTCCTACAGTTAGTTTTATCTTTGTTCTCATCCTAATCCTGAAAATTTTAGAGGATTGAAGTTTAATAATGATATTTCTGCAATTTATGCATCAAACAGTGAATCTGGGTTCTTTTCCAGATTCTGTCCTTTCTGCCTTTTTCATGTCTATAACTCTCTGTACTGAATTCATATTTAAGCAAAATTAAATCCATCCGAAAGTATACTTGTATATCTTCATTTTGAGACCAAGATGTATGAATTTGGAGTTCAATTGCCTATCTAAACTTCTGTTTGAATTGACCCTATAGAATCTGTAAAATAGAGATTCCGAGTTCTGACCTCTGGGCATTCTATCACTTGTAACTCACTGTGAACAGATTCAATGGTGATAAAATTAACCTTATTGGAAAGTAGACTCATAAAGCTTTCTGTGCATATCTTATTTGAAATATTTGGAGTACAGAAACCAACCGAAACGTCTGTTTTAGTCGACCCTATACATTCTGTAAAACAGAGATAATGTTTTCTGACCTGCTGTCACTAAATTACTTGTAACTTCCTGTGGAGACCTCTAATTCATACCAAACTTTGTTAATCCGAATCTAGATTATTATATCTTTCAAATGACACTAATTTAGAGTGATTTGGAGCATATTTGGTTACTCAAACAACTCAGGAATTATGCCTTTCGAATTCTGCCAGAACCAGATTTTTTGTCAAGTTTGCCTATTCTTGTTTTGTCCTTTTTTGTTGGAAACTGAATTCAGCTTAAGTCCTTCATTCAGTTGAGCTTTATACCATTGTTTGAAACCCTTGTATACACATGTCATTATGTTCATTTCAAATTTGAATGCATTGTGAAAGAATATGCTTACATCGTACTATTTAAGTAAAAGCGCATATGTACGTTTTATTGCTCGCGTATGTGCTTCCGATATGTGTCAAATTATTGTTCATACCTGTCCTTTTTTGTACTCTGGTGTCTGTGGGATGATTTGGACCTTTGCCGAAATGGTAAAGGGATTATTTGGACCTTTGCCAGAAATGGTAAAGGGATTATTTGGACCTTTGCGAGAAATGGTAAAGGGTAGCATAGAACTGCGATGCTCTGCCGCCCCCCATCGGCTTCATCCGGGCGTGGATGATGACTCTTTCCGCGTGGGAGATATTTTTTGAGATCCCACTGCACCCTCTGTGTTTTTTGATATGACATCCAAAGCATTGTTTTTGTGTTTATATGTGCGCTTTGGATGATATGAAAGTGAATGATCGATTTGACATTTGAACTTCGTTATTTGTTTGTTATTCGATATGTATTCGAGAGATCACCCATGCACCATTGATATGTTTCATATTGTCCTATGTGTCATTGGATATGCTCCAACTTACCATTATCATCGTCTCGATATGCTCGATTATTCCTTACTCTATTTGTTATGAATTAAATAAGTTGAATAAGAGGACATTCGTGATTCTCGATATGATGATATATATGTTTCCTCATATCGGCCTTGCATTTTGATATCGGACTTATTGAAAGCTATTCTCCTTCCCTATGGATATGTTAGTCACTTGTCGAAGCTTTGTCATGCTCACCCTGTTGTTTATATAATATTTTCAAGGGTTAGCTTATCGGACTCGGGATGTTTAAATTCAATGAGGAAGGAAAGCTAGAAGATTTTGGGTTGATCTGTAGTGGTTGAAATGTTTTGTTGTATAAGTACATTTTGTGTTTAGTGAAATGTTGATGGTACCTCTGAACTTATATGTTTTGTATAGGTTGAAGGACCCCTCACATTAGGATTTGTAATGTTAAGTTTAAATGGTATGATGATATGAACCGTGGTAAATGTTAGTTTTGTAATTATATGGATTCCATCACTCGTGGATTTTATGATGTGGATATTGTTTAGTTTGAGTTGGTTTTGGATTTCATGAATCTTGGAGTGATGTGGTATATGAATTATTAAATTGCATGAGGGTTTATGAATTATGAGTTGTGGATGTGATTTACAACTTGAATGATCGTTAGTGTCCTCAAATATCATTGTGGATCACGGGAATGGTTTGTTGCTAAAATTTTAATGTTATGGATTTGAGACGAGGTCACACTAATTCTATCTTTGTTTCACCACATTTTGCTTGTCATTTGAGTGTTCTACCCCAGACCAATGGATTATATGTTTGTATGTAACTACTGGTGGGGGAATTCTTTGATAGCAAACTTGATTTATCCATCTTGTTTTGATTTTATTGGGGAACATAATTCCTTGCCGATTTGATCCCAAGAGATCCAAGGTTTTGATATTATACTTGGCATGGATTGGCTATCTTCCTATCATACTAGTATCAATTGTTATACAAAATGATTCGCTTTTTTGCCTACCGATAAAGCCCATCTTTTATTTTGAGGGAATCCGTTGCACAATATGCCTCTTTATCTGCATAATGACACTTCAAGCTCATCATCTTATGCAAAAAGGTTTGTTTTGTTATTCTTATATGTAAAAAGAATCATTCAGATCAAAAACTCAACTAAATGAAACTTTTTTGGTGGTTAAAGAGTTCTGATGTATTTCCGGATGACTTGCCTCGATTACCACTAGGGAGGGATGGTGAATTTATTATTGAAGTAGTCCCTGGATAACCCAAATATCTAAGCCTCCATATAGAATGTCCCCTCGAAGTTAGAGGAGTGAAGAAGCAAATACAAGAGTTGTTGGGGATAAGGGTTTCATTCGGGACCAAATGCCTTCACCATGGGGTGCTCGGTGCTATTAGTTAAGAAGGATGGGACATTGAGGCCTTTGTATTGACTATAGGCGGTTGAATCGTGACCATTAAAAAAAACAAAGTATCCTCTTCCAAGGATCGGCGACTTGTTTGATCAATCAGAGGGTGCACAAGTGTTGTTCAAGATCGATCTAGGTAGGGGGTTATTATCGGTTAAAGATCCAAGAAGGAGGATGTTCAAAAATAGCCTTTGAGGACCGGATATGACACTATGAATTTTGGTAATGCCACTTTGGTTTGACTAATGCCCCAGCCTTTTTATGGAATTGATGAACAGGATATTTCAAACACTCTTGGATGATCAGGTAATTGTGTTATTGATGACATATTAGTATATTCAAAGAGTAAATCAAGAGCATGAGAACACTACTTGAGAAACGTATTATCCATACTAAGAGAAAAGAAATTGTATGCAAAGTTTAGTAAATGTGAATTTTTTCGAAGAAGGAAATTGCTTTCAGCCATGTGATTTGAGGAAAAGCATATCCGTTGATCCAAAGAAGGTAGAAGCAATGGTTAAGGGGAAGTACCAACAAATGTAACAAAAGTTAGAAGTTTCAGGCATATGGGTTATTACAAGAGATTTGTGGAGAGGATTTTTTATCCCCCCTCACCAAAATTGACTAGGAAGAATATGAAATTTGAAATGGGGTGATGATTGTGAGCAAAAGTTTCCAAGAGCTAAAAAAGAAGATTGATTGCCCCCTATTCTCACTATTCCAAGTGGTAATGAGGGATTTGTAGTTTATACCCGATGCTTCAAGAAAGGCACGGGATGTGTTTGAATGGTGAAGGGAAAGTAATTGCTTTTTTCTTCTAGCAACTAAAGAGTTATGTATGAATTATCCAACTTTCATGATCCGGAATTAAATAAGAATCATCTTTGCTCTAAAGATTTGGAGACATTACTTGTATGGGCAGAACATTTTGAAACTTTACTAATCACAAAAGTTTAAAGTATATTTTTCTTTACCGTAAAAGTTGAATATGAGGCATGGAAGATGGATAGAACTTCTAAAAAGGATTATGGTGTACCATCCATTGTCACCCGGGTAAAGCCAATGTTTGTGTTTATGCTTGGTAGAAAATCTACAAGCTTTATGGCTAGTCTGGAGTTATGAAACAATGGAGGTTCTAGAAGAAAATTGTGATTTCAATGTCATGGGGAAAGGCAAAAATTCAATGATGTTGATGGCCTCTCTATTCAAGTCTTGATGGGTCTTAACGCAACAAATTAAAGAAGGGGCAACTACAAGATCCACACTTAATATACTTTAGAAATGAAGTTGAAAAGTTGAAGCCCAATTTTCAAATTTTAAGTTACTATCCATTTTAAATTTGATAGATGAGTTTGAATGAAATTGAAAACCTATTTATAAGATGTGAGGATCTGTTTGTAAAATTTTGAGGACCTATTTGTAAAATTTGAGGACTTAATTGTAAAAAAATATGTAACACAAGGACTAAACTACAAAATGCACAAAATAACAAATCCCACCATTTAAGACTCTCTGCCTTCATTCCTAAGGAAACTGAGAAGGCAGCCTCATGTGGAGAAGAAAGGGAGAGAAAGAGAGAAGAAGATAAGGAGAAGAAGAGAAGGAGAATTGGGGATTTAGGGGTTTTTGGGCTCAAATACTTTTCATTGGGATCAAAAATTGATCAAAGGCAAGTGTTCTAACCCCTTCCTACAGTTAGTTTGATCCTTGTTCTCATCTTAATCCTGAAAATTTTAGAGGATTGAAGTTTCATAATGATATTTCTGCAATTTATGTATCAAAAAAGTGAATCTGGGTTTTTTTCCAGATTCTGTCCTTTCTGCCTTATCATGTCTATAACTTTCTGTACTGAATTCGTATTTAAGAAAAATTAAATCCATCCGAAAATATACTTGTATATATTTTATTTTGAGACCAGGATGTATGAATTTGGAGTTCAATTGCCTATCGGAACTTTTATTTGAATTGACCCCATAGAATCTGTAAAATAGAGATTCCAAAGTTCTGACCTCTGGGCATTCTATCACTTGTAACTCACTGTGAACAAATTCAATGGTGATAAAATTAACCTTATTGGAAAGTAGACTCATAAAGCTTTCTTTGTGCATATCTTATTTGAAATATTTGGAGTACAGATACCAACTGAAAACGTCTGTTTTAGTCGACCCCTATACATTCTGTAAAATAGAGATGATGTTTTTCTGACCTGTTGTCACTAAATTATTTGTAACTTCCTGTGGAGACCTCTAATTCATACCAAACTTTTGTTAATCCGAATCTAGATTATTATATCTTTCAAATGACACTAATTTAGAGTAAATTGGAGCATATTTGGTTACTCAAATAACTCAAGAATTATACCTCTCAAATTTGTCGTAAACCAATTTTTTTTTGTCAAGTTTGCCTATTCTTGTTTTGTCCTTTTTTGTTGGAAACTGAATTCAGCTAAAAGTCCTTTCTTTCAATTGAGCTTTATACTCTTGTTTCAAATCCTTTATATATCATGCCATTATTTTCATTTCAAATTTGAATGCATTGTGAAAGAATATGTTTGCATCAGTATTTTTTCAGTAAAAGGCACATATACGTTTTATTGTTTTTTATGCATGTGCTTCGATATGTGCCAAATTATTGTTCACACCTATCCTTTTTGTACTCTGGTGTCTTGTGGGATATTTGGACCTTTGCTAGAAATAGTAAAGGGATTATTTGGACCTTTGCGAGAAATGGTAAAGGGATTGTTTGGACTTTTTTAGAAATGGTAAAGGGATGGGTGGATGGAGCTCCCATGGTTTTCATCCCCAATGGATTCATGATCATGGATGAATGGATGGATCGGGAGATATTGTTTGAGATCCCATGCACCACCCTGTTTTTTTTTGATATGATATCCAAAGCATTGTTTGTGTTTATATATATGCTTTGGATGATAAGAAAATGAATGATCAGATATGACATTTGAACTTTTGTTACTTGTTTGTTATTTTGATATGTTCGAGAGATCTCCCATGCACCATTGATATGTTTCATATTGTCCTATGTGTCATTGGATATGCTCCAACTTACCATTATCATCAATGATATGCTCTAATTATTTTTACTCTATTTGTTATGAATTAAATAAGTTTGAATAAGAGGACATTTGTGATTTGATTCGATATGATGATATATATGTTTTCTTGTATCTAGCTTTGCATTTTGATATCAAGTTTATTGAAAACTATTCTCCTTCCCTATGGATATGTTAGTCACTTTGTTGAGCTTTGTTATGCTCACCCATTGTTATATAATATTTTTAGGTTAGCTTATCATTCTCTGGGGGATGTTTAAATTGGGTTGAGGAAGGAAAGCTAGAAGATTTTGGGTTGATCTTTAGTGGTTGATATGTTTTTTGTTGTATAAGTACATTTTGTGTTTAGTGAAATGTTGATGGTAAACCTGAACTTATATGTTTTGTAAAGGTTGGAGGACCTCTCATGTTAGGATTTGAAATGTGAAGTTTAAATGGTATGATGATATAAACTTGTGGTAAATGTTAGTTTTGTAGCTATATGGATTTCCCTCACTTGTGGATTTTATGATGTGGATATTGTTTAGTTGAGTTGGCTTTTTGAATTTTATGAATCATGGAGTGATGTGGTATATGAATTATAAACTGCACAGGTTTTATGAATTATGGGTTTTGGATGTGATTTATGACTTGAATGATTGTTAGTGTCCTCAAATATCAGTTTGGATCCTCGGGATTGTTTGTTGTTTGAATTTTAATATTATGAATTTTAAGACAGGTCACACCTCACGAATGAGATAAATTCAAGGGGGGGGGATAGAGGTGGTATCGAAAGCATGATTTGAGGATCACTAAGAATTTTGATATGCTAGATGCATAATAAATTTTGAGGTTTAGTGATTTTTATTTAGAGATTGATCAAAATTTCTCTTTTTTGTTTTTTAGGAAGCAAGAATGATGAGGTCATCTGGTTCTCCTATTGCATCTACTTGATCAATTGAGTGGAATTATGAAAACTTTAGAGGCTATGACACAAGTAATGCAACAACAAGTCCGACCGGAAAGAAATGATGGAGCGAGGGACTTCAAATCGGATTGGGTTAGGAATTGAACAGTTTAAGAAGCTTGGTCCTCCTAGTTTTAGTGGTGAGCCCTGATCCAATGGTAAAGTAACAATGGATGATGGGATAGAGAAAATATTTGACATTTTTAAATTGCCTTGATGATCTAAAGGTTTCTCTTGCTACCTTTATGTTAGAGGGAGAGGTTGAACACCGGTGTGGAGAACAATGAGGAGGATTTTTGAAATTAGACATGAGCCATTCACTTGGAAGACATTTATAGAAAAAAGTTCAATGATAAATATTTCCCAGATTGCATTAGAGAGCAGAAAAAGAATTGGAGTTCTTGAATCTCATTCCAGGGAAATTTAACGGTAGCAAAATATGAATCTAAATTCACTGAGCTCTCCAGATTTGCCACACATATGATTGATGATGAATCTAGAAAAGCAAGGAGGTTTGAAAGGGGATTAAGGCCACCATAAGAAGCCAAAATATCCTTTTTTAAAACTTCAAGCATATTCTGAGGTGGTAGAAAGAGCTTTGATAATTGAAAAAGATTTAGAAGAGATCCAAGAAATCATGAGCAAGAATAGTAAGGATAAGTTTTTTTTATAAAAATAAGAGAGGAAATGAACATGAGAGAAGTAACAAGAGGGTAAAGGTATCTGGATTTGAGATGAGAAAGCTACCACAAAGGATTCCATTATGTACAAAATGTGGAGGCAATCATGAAACAAATAGGTGTTTTTTGGGTGATTAGAGCTTGTTTTTGGTTGTGGAAAGTTAGATCACAAAATAAAAGACTGCCCATTTAAGAAAAAAAGGAAGAACCACTACCTCCTAGATCAAACCCATGCTAGAGTATATGCTATCAATGAAAGCAAGGATGCTAGAGCCTCTAAATCAAGTGGTTGAAGGTATTCTTCATGTTTCTAATAAAAATGCAAAAGTTTTGTTTGATCTTGGCTCTAATCTATCTTTTGTTTCACCACATTTTGCTTGTCATTTGAGTGTTCTACCTAGACCATTGGATTATATGTTGTATGTAACTCTTTGTTGTTGGGAATTCTTTTGATAGCAAACTTGATATATCCATCCTGTTTGATTTCTATTGGAGAACATGAATTCCTTTGCCGATTTGATCCTCCTAGAGATCCAAGGTTTTGATATTATACTTGGCATGGATTGGCTATCTTCCTATCATGCTAGTATCAATTGTTATACAAAAAATGATCACTTTTTTTGCCTACCGGGATGACCCATCTTTTATTTTGAGGGAATCCCAGGCATGATTTGCCTCTTTATCCGGTATCAACACTTCAAGCTCATCGTCTTATGCAAAAGGGTTGTTTTTTTGTTATCTTATATATGTAAAGAATCATTCAGATCAAGAAACTCAACTAAATGAAACTTTGGTGGTCAAAGAGTTCCACGATGTATTTTTAGGATGACTTGCTTGGATTACCACCAGGGAGGGATGGTGAATTTGTTATTGAAGTAGTCCCAGGACAACCCCAATATCTAAGCCTCCCTATAGAATGGCACCCCTCGAGTTAGAGGAGTTGAAGAAGCAAATACAAGAGTTGTTAGATAAGGGTTTTATTCGACCCAAGTGTCTCACCATGGGGTGCTCCAATGCTATTAGTTAAGAAGAAGGATGGGACATTGAGGCTTTGTATTGACTATAGACAATTGAATCAAGGTGACCATTAAAAAAACAAAGTATCCTCTTCCAAGGATCGATGACTTGTTTGATCAATTATAGGGTGCACAAGTATTCTCCAAGATCGATCTAAGGTTGGGGTTATTATCAATTAAAAATCAAGAAGGAGGATATTCAAAAGCGACCTTTAGAACCCGATATGGTCACTATGAATTCTTGGTAATGCCTTTTTTGGTTTGACTAATGCCCCCCAGAACTTTTATGGAATTGATGAACAGGATATTTCAACCACTCTTGGATGATTGTGTAATTATATTCATTGATGACATATTAGTGTATTCAAAGAGTAATCAAGAGCATGAGGAACACTTGAGAAACGTATTATCCATACTAAGAGAAAAGAAATTGTATGCAAAGTTTAGTAAATGTGAATTTTGGTTGAAGGAAATTGCTTTCTTAGGCCATGTGATTTCGAGGAAAGGCATATCTATTGATCCAAAGAAGGTAGAAGCAAGTGGTTAAGTGGGAAGTACCAACAAATGTAATAGAAGTTAGAAGTTTCCTAGGCATGGTAGGTTATTACAGGAGATTTGTGGAGGATTTTTCAAATCGCTTCTCCCCTCACCAAACCGACTCTGGGAAGAATATGAAATTTGAATGGGGTGATGATTGTGAGCAAAGTTTCCAAGAGCTAAAAAAGAAGATTGACTAGTGCCCCTATTCTCACTATTCCAAGTGGTAATGAGGGATTTGTAGTTTATACCGATGCTTCAAGAAAGGGCCTGGGATGTGTTCTAAATGTAGAAAGGAAAGTAATTGCTTATGCTTCTAGACAACTAAAGAGTTATGAAGTGAATTATCCAACTCATGATCTAGAATTAGCAAGCAATCATCTTTGCTCTAAAAATTTGGAGACATTACTTGTATGGGCTGAACATTTGAAATTTTTTACCATCACAAAAGTTTAAAGTATATTTTTACCAGAAAGAGTTGAATATGAGGCAATGAAGATGGATAGAACTTCTAAAGGATTATGATTGTACCATCCATTATCACCCGTGTAAAGCCTAATGTTTAGCCGATGCACTTAGTAGAAAATCTACAAGTTTTATGGCTAGTCGATTGTGAAACAATGGAGGTTCTTAGAAGAAAATTGTGATTTGAATGTCATGAGAAAAGGGCAAAATTCAATGATGTTGATGGCCTCTATTCAAGTGTGTCCGATCTCATGCAACAAATTAAAGAAGGACAACTACAAGATCCACATTTAATATACTTTAGAAATGAAGTTGAAAAGGGATTGAAGCCAAATTTTCAAATTTTAGAGGATGGCCTCTTGAGATTTGGGGATAGAGTATGTGTTCCAAAATGACTTAGATATCAAGAACCAAATCTCGATGGAGGGTCACAATTCAAAAATATACCATGCATCCCTCGGTAGCACTAAAATGTATAGAGATCTCCAAAGTCATTATTGGTGGGAAGGCATGAAGAAGGAGATTGCAATGTATGTTTCAAAGTGTTTGACTTGTCAACAAATCAAAGCGAGAACATCAAAGACACCGAGAGGTTTATTGCAGACCTTTGATATTCCCTGAATGGAAATGGGAATGTGTTACCATGGACTTTGTTTCGTGACTACCCAGAACCTCTAGGAAGCATGATCTTTGTTTGGGTCATTATTGATAGGTTAACCAAATCTGCACATTT
The DNA here is from genome assembly GCA_900464855.2 of Musa schizocarpa. NCBI lineage: Eukaryota > Viridiplantae > Streptophyta > Magnoliopsida > Zingiberales > Musaceae > Musa > Musa schizocarpa. Next base: position 36,749 of record UBIG03000091.1, read on the forward strand.
CTTACCAATCAATATGACTTATTCACTTGATCGACTTGATTTATATGTTGATGAAATAGTAAGACTTCATGGTGTTCCAAAGGAAATCATCTCTGATAGAGACTCAGATTTCTTTTCTAGATTGTGGAGGAGATTACAAGAGTCTATGGGCACCAAAGTAAAGTTTAGCACCGCTTATCACCCTCAGAACCGATGGTCAATCTGAAAAGAACAATTCAAATACTTGAGGATTTGCTTAGAGCCTATGTCATGGATTGGAAAGGTGAATGGGATAAAGATATTTTCCTTATTGAGTTCACTTATAATAATAGTTACCATTCAAGCATTGGATGGCTCCTTATGAAGCTTTGTATGGGGCGAAAGTGTAGAACGCCTATATATTTGGGAGGAAGTTGATGATAAAAAAGTTGTTAGCACCGGATAAAGTACAAGAGACTACCTAAAAAAGATCCAAGTTATAAGAAAAAGGCTAAAGACGCCGAGAGTCGCCAAAAAAGAGCTATGTTGATAACCAAATGAAGAGATATTGAGTTTCAAGTAGGGGATTTTGTATTCCTGAAGGTTTCCCCTTCTAAAGGCGTAGCAAGATTTGGGAAGAAAGGAAAAATTAAGCCCAAGGTTTATTGGACCTTTTGAGATCCTTGAAAGAATTGGTTCTGTAAACACAGATTGTCTTGCCACCATCCTTATGTCATATCCATGATATTTTTCATGTTTCAATGCTTAGAAAGTATGTACATGATCCCTCTCATATCATAAATTATGAGCCGATTGTGATTGATAAAGACTTATCCTATTTGGAGGAGCCCACTCAAATTATTGATAAGAAGGATAAAATCCTAAGGAATGGGGTCATCCCTCTCGTTAAAGTGAAATGGAGACATCATTCTGGGGAAGAAACAACTTGGGAGCTAGAGGAGGAAAATGAAGAAAGTTTATCCTCATCTTGTCATTGATAGAGGTATGATAAATTTAGAGGACTAAATTTTTTTAGGGGGGGGGAGAGTGTAACATCCCTCGCATTCCTTGTTTTCTAAATTTTTTGTATAAGAGTTTAATAGCAAAGTTACTATCCATTTTAAATTTTGATAGATGAGTTTCAAATGAAATTGAAAAACCTATTTATAAGATGTGAGGATCTGTTTGTAAAAATTCTGAGGACCTATTTGTAAAATTTGAGGACTTAATTGTAAAAAATATGTAATACAAGGACTAAACTATAAAAAATGCACAAAATAACAAATCCCACCGTTTAAGACTCTCTGCCTTCATTCCTAAGGAAACTGAGAAGGCAGCCTACGTGGAGAAGAAAGGGGAGAAAGAGAGAAGAAGAAAAGGAGAAGAAGAGAAGGAGAATTGGGGATTTAGGGTTTTTTGGGCTCAAAACTTTTCATTGGGATCAAAATTGATCAAAGGCAAGTGTTCTAACCCCTTCCTAAAGTAAGTTTGATCCTTGTTCTCATCTTAATCCTGAAAATTTTAGAGGATTGAAGTTTCATAATGATATTTCTGCAATTTATGCATCAAAAAGTGAATCTGGTTTTTTTTCCAGATTCTGTCCTTTCTGCCTTATCATGTCTATAACTTTCTGTACTGAATTCGTATTTAAGCAAAATTAAATCCATCCGAAAATATACTTGTATATCTTTATTTTGAGACCAGGATGTATGAATTTGGAGTTCAATTGCCTATCCAAACTTTTTTATTTGAATTGACCCCATAGAATCTGTAAAATAGAGATTCCAAGTTCTGACCTCTGGGTATTCTATCACTTGTAACTCACTGTGAACAAATTCAATGGTGATAAAATTAACCTTATTGGAAAGTAGACTCATAAAGCTTTCTGTGCATATCTTATTTGAAATATTTGGAGTACAGATACCAACTAAAAACGTCTGTTTTAGTCGACCCTATACATTCTAAAAAACAGAGATGATGTTTTCTGACCTGTTGTCACTAAATTATTTGTAACTTCCTGTGGAGACCTCTAATTCATACCAAACTTTGTTAATCCGAATCTAGATTATTATATCTTTTTTTCAAATGACACTAATTTAGAGTAAATTGGAGCATATTTGGTTACTCAAATAACTCAAAAATTATACCTCTCAAAATTCTGTCAGAACCAGATTTTTTGTCAAGTTTGCCTATTCTTGTTTTGTCCTTTTTTATTGATTTTAATTTAAAGCTAAAGTCCTTCAGATTAAGCTTTCCTTATTGTTTCAAATCCTTGTATACTCATGCCATTATTTTCATTTCAAATTTGAATGCATTGTGAAAGAATATGCTTGCATTTTATTATTTTTTGTAAAAGGCGCATGTACGTTTTATTGTTTTCGCATGTGCTTCCGATATGTGCCAAATTATTGTTCACACCTGTCCTTTTGTACTTCTGGTGTCTTGTGGGATCATGTGAACCTTTGCTAGAAATGGTAAAGGGATTATTTGGACCATAGAAATGGTAAAGGGATTATTTGGACCTTTTTTGTAAATGGTAAAGGGATGTGGGTGGATGGAGCTCCCACCACCCCCCCTATGGGGCTTCATCTTACGTGGATGATGTCATCCCAAATGGATGGACCATATTCTGTTTGAGATCCCACTGCACCCTCTATATTTTTTTTGATATGATATCCAAAGCATTGTTTTGTGTTTATATGTGTGCTTTGGATGATAAGAAAAATGAATGATCGAGATATGACATTTGAACTTTTTATTACTTGTTTGTTATTTCGATATGTTCTCAGAGATCTCATATGCACCATTGATATGTTTTCATATTGTCCTATGTGTCATTGGATATGCTCCAAATACCATTATCATCATTTGATATGCTCTAATTATTCTTTACTCTATTTGTTATGAATTAAATAAGTTTGAATAAGAGGACATTTTTGATTGATTCGATATGATGATATATATGTTTTTTGATATCTTTGCCTTTTGCATTTTGATATCAAGTTTATTGAAAACTATTCTCCTTCCCTATGGATATGTTAGTCACTTGTTGAGCTTTTGTTATGCTCACCCCATTGTTATATAATATTTTCAAAGGTTAGCTTATCGATCTCTGGGATGTTTAAATTGAGGAAGGAAAGCTAGAAGATTTTGGGTTGATCTTTAGTGGTTGATATGTTTTTGTTGTATAAGTACATTTTGTGTTTAGTGAAATGTTCGATGGTAAACCTGAACTTATATGTTTTGTAAAGGTTGGAGGACCTCTCATGTTAGGATTTGAAATGTGAAGTTTAAATGGTATGATGATATAAATGTGTGGTAAATGTTAGTTTTGTAGCTATATGGATTTCCCTCACTTGTGGATTTTATGATGTGGATATTGTTTAGTTGAGTTGGCTTTTGAATTTTATGAATCATTGGAGTGATGTGGTATATGAATTATAAATTGCACAGTGTTTTATGAATTATGGGTTTTGGATGTGATTTATGACTTGAATGATTGTTAGTGTCCTCAAATATCAGTTTTGGATCCCGGGATTGTTTGTTGTTTGAATTTTTAATATTATGAATTTTAAGTCACATGGACGCTCTTCCCGACTCTTTGAATGGCCACCGGTCACATCCCTCACCATCTACAACTCAACACTTAGTATATTTCCACACCCAATCAACTCCCATCACATCCCAGATTGTCCCGGCCACCACTCCGTGAATCAGCACTTCATTCTTTCCACAAAAGCAGGAGTTCCGCGATTCTCCAGTAAGAGCACCGTAGGGCACCCCATCCACCCCAGTGCACCTAGTCTTTCTTCCCTGTCCGCTTCACCGTCAGATATTCTATCAACCTCTACCAATAAACTTCATTTAATACTAAATCTTCCTTTGCTCAAGATCTGCAAAATTGTTTACAGTTTCTCCTAATAAAAAAGTACTCACTTCTACATCACAGTTTATTCCACCCTTTGTCTATAGTCGATAACTCTCAATTGTGTATCCTCAAAATGTCTTCTCATCTACATCTCACACTCCGCTATTATCCCTACAAAAAACCACAAAGACTTCTTAACCTATAGGTCTTACGCTTCGAACAATGCTACAAAGTGTTTCATTCCCTTTCTAAGTTATCCAGTATGACAACTACGCATAATTGTATGCATAATTTTATAATATCCTATTTGGATATGATTTAATAGGCTACACTTCAATAGCTCTTTTGTTGTCCACCCCCGCCAATGATCAACGCCACAAGAGAACCCCATCCAAGACCAAATCTAGTCTACGTTATGGCTAAGGCCAAGATCGCCTCATTCTTCAAGCTATTCGGCCTCACTGTTTCAATCCATCACCCTTAATCTATTTCTTCTTCATGTATAATCAAGCATTTAAGCATGGTACAAGTTGTAAACCACCTTAGCAATTGCATGTATACTGTGATGTTTTAATTCCTCTATCCAATTCCAATGAAAATGAAACAAGAGGGAAGCATTATTAAGTTAAATTATCTATAAAATATCAAAGTTATTATCGATGACTTTAAGTTTTGATAGGCTACTATTCCATGATGATGAAGTCCTAGTCCATACTCTTAATGGCCTAGAGGCAAGTACAGAGAACCAGTAGTAACAATTCGGGCACATCACCACCAATATCATTTAAAGAACTTGCGACAAGTTGGACTAACTACGAGATATATTTAGCAACATGACAAAGTCGCCCCGAATCAACTATCAAAGCTCGTGCCAATCAAAAATCCAAAAGGAAGAGTAACCAAGATAATAATGCAAGTCAACAAGTTCGCTCGCCTACCTCCGACCTCATAGGTCCGCAAGCAAACCCCTCGGTTGGGAAATCCGCCAGAGGGAGCGACATCACATACGCAAAGGTAAGAATAGAAAACAAAACCAGATTTTTCTATGAAAGATCTATGCATTTCAAAACAAATGATGCATGAAAATAAAACTGCAAATGTAAAAAAAGAAGATACCTAAGAGATCATATATCCCCAATTCCTACAATTTAAGTGGAGAGGATGGCGAGGTCATGTCCCTCCACTCTAGTGGTATCCACATGGCAGATTATGAACATGCACTTTCTCTCGGGGAGAGAGGAGAACAAGAGGTGGCTACCAAAAAACCCCCCACCCTATGGGCCTTCAATTCCTCTTATTTATGTAGGCCCCCCCGAAACCCTAATGGATCTGTTCATATTGGGTATAGATCTTTATCCAATTACCCAAGCCTCTTAGATTAATGGGTCTTTACCCCAACACCTTTTTATTAGCAACTATTGATCTCATCTAAGATCCACACCAGGGGTTTAATGATATCCAATAAGATGAGGGCCCAATGGATATTCATATCCTAACCTCGTACCGCTGTAACACCTACCATACGGTGACCCCAGGCCCACATCGAGTCAAAGTAAGTCATACTTTGTCGAATAACTTTTCCACTTAGTGAATTATTATTCTATAATAACTCACTCAATCATCGACTTTAACGTGGGACATACTAGACCACTAGCCCCCTTGGGATGGGCTGTGGAATTCAATCTTTGGACCTATATGTCCTCGCTACATCATTTATATCTATAATCAACACCATCTAATATTCCGTAGACCCTACACCGGCATAAAAGCCGTTAGGCCCATGCTATGGTCTTCCTCTCAGTTTTTTTCTTATTTCATCCTCGAGAACCTTTTCTCTCAATCCCACAATCTTGGCCAGATTATTCGTACAAGAATACATGAGATATTCCTCTCATGATAACCAAGAGAGATGATCCCATCGGCCAATCAATAAAGCCCCTCATAAGGTTGGCTACCACTCCTAATAACCCAAGGTACCAGATCCGAACTTCAAAACCTATAAGTCCCGGTATTAAAGAGTGGAATACTCATGTGATATCCTTGGTGTCTCAAGTTTAAGGACCATATACATTACTAGGACTATGGAATCAGTATTTCAACGTGAGGTATCAATAACTATCCAAAGATTCCATAAAATTGTATCAATTAGTGAACTCATTCTCCAATGAGCACCTATATCAAGATCTTTTAGTGTCTCAATACTAGCAGCTATGCGAGACCAGCCACCTCATCATAGTATGAATGGGTATATAATACACTGGCCTATCCCATATCTCTCGACAGGTTCTCGAGTAACCTAAGTGACCAGATAATTTATGGTTTGTGTTTAAAGGCGACCGGTTCATTATCGCGGATCTCATCATGATCCGGAGCCCCCATCAAGATGATCCAAGGATATCAATAAATATATGCAACATGCAAGATAAAAGTGATAAAATACCCAATAATAAGCAAAGAGAGAGTATATTACGTCACAAGTGTCATCATTCATGTGATTAGCTTATTGTGGCACATATGACTAGTACCCTCTCAAGATAACTTTAAGATGTCAACTTAACTCTCAATAGCCCCTCCATTCTATTCATAAGCCAACAAACTATGGGCCACAGGTGATAAAAGTCGGACTTTGAAATGTATATCGTATTACTATTTGATTGATACTCCCAAAGTAGCTTTTATAATATCAACTCAATCCATCATTTTACATGGTCGGAGCTCTCAATACATTAACCTATCGATCTTTTAGAACGGTCCATAATAACTTTTGGCAAAGGTAAAGATATCATCATCGGTGACTAAAAGAGTTAAATACCGGGTTCCAAAATGAAGCTTGTTACAACAACCTCAAGAGCTGATGATGTCTTTACTAACACCATGAAATGAAATTGAGGTTACCTTTAAACAAAAATAATACCTCCATTGAATTCTTTTCCTATATCTTATCAAAATTTTTTTTAAATTAAAGACAAAATTTTTACCAATGGAAAGCAATCGCCGATCTTACGAAGAGAAAGTGTGATAGTAAGCCTTGATCACCCCTCCTCCTTATCTAGCCATAGAATGGAGAGAGTTCTTCCTAAAGACAAACCAATAGGATTGATATGCATTATGATGTTTGTCTTAGCAAGAAAAGCATAGATCACTTTTGGAACATCCTTTAAATGTACTCTAAATCATTTGAAATTATTTATAAGAATTTATATAGATGTATTTGTAGAATTTTTAAGTCACTTCCACTATTTACATCGACCATGGTTATGATCACCATAAATCCTGACAGCTTGGGAGTGCACCAACTTTGAAATGTTTAAGAATATCAATAAAAATACTACAATGGGGAGGTAAATATAAAATCATTAAGAAGATGCTTCAACTTATGGTCATAAGAGCTAGTGTTAGTTTACTCCCCCCAATTAGTTGTTAGTAAGGAAGAAGGATGGTACAGCAGTTAGATGTGTGTAGATCACATCCATGCCCCCAACTTTTTTATTGCTTTTCAAATGAAAGATGTATCTAATTAATCAAATGTGGATGAGTACCCTACAATACCGGGCCAATATTTGAAAACTTTTCCACAAGTTTTCAAACTTTAAAACTCAAAGTTTCTTGTTGTTTATGTTATCCATGGTTACATGAAGATAACATTCGAAACTACTTTTTAGAATGCATGATGGTAACATAATGAATTTTTATAATGCCCCAAAACCAGAATGAGTAGGGAGCCAGTAGGGAGCCCAAGGGTTTTCAAAGTTCACGGAAGGTTTGTCGGAAGTTCATGAGCTTGCCAAGAAAGATCGGAAGCTTGCCAATGAAGCTCGTTGGAACTCGCCAAGATCATCATGTAGTCCAGAGCTTGTCGAGTCCTTAGAGAATGATTTTTCGAGGGGTTCATCTGAAGACCACCAAAAGTTCAATAAAGCTCACCAAAAGAAGTCTTATCTTATGGACTTTGTAATAGCTTAGAAAATATCTTTAAAATTATAGTTAGCATATAATTTGGTTTAGGATTAGGTGTTAATCCTATAAACCAAATTTGGGCCAATTTGGACTTCATTTGGACTGGTTTGGGCGAAGTTTTGCCCAAAACCAAAGGTGTTAAATGATGACAGGCAATGGCACCACCAGAAGGGGTTTGAAGCTGGGTGGTGGCACCAAGCTTGAAGGGCACCGCTTGGGTGGCATTCATACCCACGTGTGGCACCAACATCGATGGGCACCGGCATTGATTGGTCAAAAAAAGAAAATGAGGTAATTCAAATTTGGGCTCCAAACTTGAATCCTCTTGAGGTCTATAAAACCCCCAAGTGTTCTTGCTTGAAGAGCAAGAAGTCTGTGCTAAAAAAAAACTAAGGGAAAAACTTCATCATTTGAAGTAGAAGTCCCTCCTCCAAAGTTTAGAAGTGTTCTTAAGAGAGGTGTTGAGGGAAGCTTTGTAAACAAGAGTTTGTAGGAGGGGAGTTTGTTCATCCTTGCCCATTGGAAGGAAGATAGCTAGTGGAAAGTCTGGTGGCCTCAAGAAAGAGGAATGAGGAGTGGATGTAGGTGGATGACCCAACCACTATAAAAATGGTTTAGTTTTACATTCTTGCATTTACCTTTCAAAGAAAACCATTTTCTTTAATGCTCAACTTACTCATCAATGCCTTCTTCCTTCTTAAATACTCCATACTTTAAGCACTTTCCATTACCCTTTTTTTAATCGCTTTTAGTCAAAATGATTTTTTTTATCATACTAAGTTTTCCAAAGTTGGTTTAAATCATCAAAAAATCTATCATTTTCCATTGCACTAATTAATTCACCCCCCCCCCCTCTTAGTGCCATTTCGATCCCTAACAATTGGTATCGAGCCATGTTATTTTTCATTGGATTTACACCCATAAGAAATGGTTTCTTCATGGCTTTCAAGAGGGCTTTTTGATTTTTCATCCACCGTTCTTTTAATGGTTTGGACTACACATATTGGAAAACTTCGAATGAGAGTTTTTTTGATTTCTCTCGATTTAAACTTATGGAACATCATTGAAAATGGATTTCAACTTTTCTCTAAAACCGATGAATGAATGGTCGGATTTGGAGAAAAGATCATTTTCTTTTAAATGCAAAGGCTATGAATGCCTTATTTTGTGCTTTAGACAAAAATGAGTTCAACTGGATTTCTACGCATTTAAAATGGCTTTTGACATTTGGCAAACTCTTGAAATCACACATGAAGGAACTAGTAGAGTTAAAGACTCTGAAAAGTTAATATTTTGATGCATGATTTTGAGGTTTTCGAATGGCACCAAGTGAGACTATCGATGACATGTTCTCCCATTTCTGGATGTCATCAATAGTCTAAAAAAAGTCTTGGTAAATATTTTTCAAATTTTGAACTCGTAAACAAGATTTTAAGATCCCTTCCAAAAAAGGTGGGATCCTAAAGTAACCACAATACAAGAGGCTAAAGATTTAAATAATTTACCTATTGAAGAACTAATTGGCTCACTAATGACATATGAAATGAATTTCCTAGAACATTTTGAACTTGATGAACACTTGAACCACCTTCCAAAGAACAGGAAGGATTTGGAACTTGAACTATGAAATGCCACTTGAGTGATGACTCAAGTGATGAGGACAATGAGAACTTTGAACTTTGAACACTAAATCTTAATAAGTTCATTAAAAAAAAATCTAAAATAAACAATGAACTTGAATGGAGGAAGAGGCCAAAGAAGAAGAAGAAGGCCAAAGAAGAATCAAGTAAAGAAGAGGTGAAATGGGCTTTTGATGGTTTTTGACAATGAGGTAAGAAACAACCCAAGTTGCTTTTACCTTATTTTGAAATTACATGATGCTTTCCATGAATGCTTAACTTAGTTAGTAGGAATTTTTTCATGCTTTTCTTTGTTTTTAGTGTTTTTAAAAAAAAAAAATTATTTTAAAAAAAATTATATTATGCTTTTCCTTCTAGTATTTTTTTGAAAAAAAAAAATATAAATGATGATTGTATGATTTGTGATAATGTTTGTACACCTAATAGGATCAACCCATGCATGTGTCTCTTTGATGGTTTACATTGTCTCTAAACATGATGCTTAATGATTTTATATCATGCATGAGTTTTTTTGAAAACTTCTATCTTGGATTAATGGGTCTTAACCTTTTTTTTTTTGATAAAATTTTTTTAGATGATACTTGTCTTCATGAAATCAAAAAAGACCTAACCCACAAATTTTCAAAATGAAAAAAAAATGGTTTTAATGTTGCCTTGTATTACATTTGGACTTGATGATTTTCATGATGAAAATTATTTTTTCAGATTTATAAAATGATGCATGATTTTACCAAAAAATTTGAGCATTGATCATCTTGTTATAACTAATGAAAGAAAAGAATTAAAATGATTTTTGATGATACATTTTTTTTTTTTTGAATATGATGCATGACATTTTCATATAAAAAAATTTGAACATTCTTATGAAAGATCAAATCACTTAAATTGAAACTCATAAAGATGAGAAAAATGCACTATCATGATGTTTGATGCATTTGATCTTAATGGGTTTAATGACAAACTTGTATTTTGAATTTATACAATGATGACTTCCATATAAATATTTGAACATATCTTATGAAATCATCATTGATAATGATAAAATGAAAATGTTAAAAGTTTATTGTCATGCTTAATAAATTTTATGATATCATGAGGATTTTGAAGTTGTTATATCTTGATGACAAACTCATGTTTTGGTTTTAAAATTTGATACTCATCTTTTGAAACATGAGTACACTTATATGAAATAAACAACTTAAAATGAAGCACATTATCATGATAAATTGAATCTCATGTTTTGAAATAATGTGTTATATTTTTTGTCTTGATAATTTTTATAATGAAGTTTGCCTTTCATTTTAAATACTTATTTTGATTTGGCATAAAAAAGACAAAGGCATGTTTATACAAAATAAATGAAAATCACTAAAAGAGAAATGCATGTTTCTTGAACATCTCTCTTTCTCTAAAGTTTTTGATTTTTCCATGAAATACAAGTGATAAATTCATTAATGATATTTTTTTGTGAATCACTTAAATTATGAACAAGATTTTGATTTCATGTTTTTTCTCATCTTATCGAGATTAATGATTTCATAATATCTTAAGAATCTCATAAATTATAAAAAGTGATTTGATGAATTGATTATGAGTTGATAAATTGAACTAGAATGAGTTTTGTTTTTATATGAGATCTTGATAACTTGAGTTTTTTTCAAGACCTCTTATTTTATACTATGATTCTCCCATGTCATTGAAGAGAAATTCAAATGAATCATAAGTTATTTTCTCTTGACTTATTGATACTCAACTTGAGAAAATGTGTTTTGAATGTTGAAACATTACATGTGTAATTTGAAATTTTCTCTCATGTTTCAATACCACTTTGTATGCTTCATGACTTGATGATTGAAATATTGATGTAGACTTTTGATGTATCACTTGTCATGATTAATGCAAATTGCTAGCATTTTGAATCTTGAAAAAATGATTTTGATTTGATTATGAATTCTCAAGTTGACAAAATGAGTTTGAATGATTTTATTTTTTTTTGAGATATATATAATACTTGAATCAAGTTCTAAAAAAGATTTCATTTTGGTATAAGAAATTTTATTGAAATCATGATCTTGATGATTTTAACATGGAGTTTTTTTATATATCAAGATCATTTATCATGTTTCTTCCGATTTATCAAAAAGAGAATTCTTCAAATGAAATGTATCTTGTCTTTTGATTTCTCGAATTCAATGAATTCATGATCTTGATATCTTGATTCTTATGAAATGTGATCTTGATAAAAAAATCTTATGCATGAATCAAGGTGCTCTTTGTGCTATCCATTCTCAAATGAATCATGTTCTTATTTTGATCTTGATATCATATCTTAGAAATGACATGATTTTTTTACCTTATGTGATAATTGAAAATTGATATAAAAAAAAAATTTTTTTTTTTTATGATGAATCCAAGAATCATGACTTGATCTATGAGAATGTTATGTTTTTATGATATCATGATTCTTAGTTGTATGACTTTTATCATGAATTGAAAATTGATGCTAAAGAAAATTCATAGATAATAATCTTGATTTCTTGGACTTATAGACTTGAGATCTTTCTTACATGAATCAAGATTTACTCTTTTCCTTGTCATGTTAACTTGAATGTCAAATTTATATTCATGACTTAAATTTTTAATGATTGAAAATTGATGAAATTTACTTTATGATGAATCATTGAATTGATACTTCCTAAAAATGGAATATTTATGAACCATGAATGATATCTTTTGATCCTTGTTGATTTTTTCATATTGATATCTTTTCATTACATGATATGATTGAATGATTGATTGATACAAATTTAAATGATGTGAAAAGTTGTTAAAGGAAGAAAAACAATCCAAATTTTGGTATTTTAATATTTGATATTTGGAATATTTTAAAATGTGTTCTTGATGAGAATGTTTCAAATTGCTTTTTTTTATCTCATGAATCTTCATCTTGATCTTGTTAAGAAAAAAATTTTAATGAACCTTGAATCATATCTTTGGTATTCATGAATTAATCTTTATTGATATCTTTTATGAATTCTTTTGTATCTATTGCTTTGAACTTTTGAATTGTGATAAATCAAAAAAATTTTTCTCCTATATGACTTTTTCTCCTATATGTCATGCTTTGAATATTGATGAAGATCTTTATTGATGCAAGTTGATAAATGATATGAAAAGAGGATGTAAAGAAAATCTTTGTATTTGATCCTCCTATTCTTTTTTTGACAAAAAAAACAAAGGGGAGAAGATTTATTGCTAGGTTGAAACACCCAAAAAAAAAAATTGCTAGCTCATTCAAAGGAAAAAATTATCTTATCTCAAAAGAAGCAAAAAATGTAAAACTTCAAAAAATTTGGAATGTTACATTTGCCATGCCTTTATGTTTTATATGTTTTAATGAAAAAGTTAGCATACATGTTTAAAGTGATTATACATAATTGCTAGCTCATTGCAAAAAAAAAAAGTTGATAGCTTGCAAAAGGTGAAACTTAGTTACAAAAAAAGAGAAGAATTGAAAGGAAGCTAACTTGTGTATCACAAAGTATGTTAGCTTGCTTATCATTATTGATTGCTTGTTTATCATATTTTTCCCTCATATCATGATTTTTTGACTCTTTGAATTCATGACTTAATATACTGAAAATTCATGTTGTAAATTTGTTATTTTGTCATGATCAAAGCATTAACTTTTTGTACTCTATTTGACAATGACAAAGGGGAGCAAAAAATTGCTATCTCAAAGGGGGGAAAAAATGTAAAACTTAGAGAATTTGCAACCTTACATTTGCCATGCTTCTATGCTTAAATGTTATAATGAAAAGGAACATGCATCATGAAAATGATGTCATTTTTTGCTAGCTAGAACATGGAAAGGAAAAAAGAAAGTGCAACTTGCACATCTCAAGAAAAGAATGAAGAATTGCTATCTTGCTTATCTTTAGAAAGAATTTAAAAATTTGCTATGATTGAATGTTGTTGAATATCTTGATTAATAGCTAGTATGATTGTAAAATTTACATATCTTTTGAAAACTATCTATGATGATTGCAACTTCTCCTTTTGTTGATGACATAGGGGGGAGAAGTAGATTGATGACTTCATGCATTGAATTGAATATTTTATATATTTGCATGATGGTTTGATGTATTCTCTTTAACATGAATGATGAATGTTGCTTGGATTTGGGATAATCCAAGTGTTCTATCAATGGCATATTGATAGGGGGAGTTTGGTTAAACTCGAGGAGTTTTGGTTAACTCGTTAGTCATCAATTAGTTGTCATCATAAAAAAAAGGGGAGATTGTTGAATCTCGAATTTTGATGATGAAACTAATTGATTGTGTTTTTATGATTTAATACATTTTTGAGTTACGCAGGTCTACTATCGATCATGATTAGATAGTTGATGCCGGAGGAATTGACATTGCACCTAAGTGATCACGTTTGGATATTGATGTCGAGTGGAGGTTTGGACAACAATGCACAAAGGTTCATACGTCAAGCATCGGGCCAAGAAGAGCATGTTGCGCCAAGGATATCGGGGTTACGAGGTCAACCACCGACATTGGGCAATGGATCATAAGAGAGGATGATGTGTCAAAGAATCGGACAAAGCATCGACCAATGACGTGCCTTAGCAACGGCGAATGTCAATTCATGTTATAATAATTGTCAGATCAAAGTAGAGTTTTTTTATTTTATGTATGCAGGGATTAACTACGATGATGATGAAGATGTAAAGCAAAACAAAGTGCGGAAGACAAGTGTGATGGATCGTTGGGAGTTCAAGAGTTCGACGGGAAGTCCCAAGATTCATTGGGGAGTATTGCCGAACCAAATCGAGAAACAGTAGGGAGCTTGTCAAGGGTTTCAAAAAGTTCACGAAGGTTTATCGAAGTTCATGGAGCTTGCTAAGAAAGATTGAGCTTGCCAATGAAGCTCGTTGGAACTCGCCAAGATCATCGCGGAAGTTTGGGAGCTTCTTAGGGAGTCCAGAGAATGGTTTCCGAGGGTTCATCTGGAAGACCACCGGAAGTTCACCGAAGCTCAAAAAAAGAAGTCTTTATCTTATGGACTTTGTAATAGTTTAGAAAAATATCTTTAAAATTCATAGTTAGCATGTAATTTGGTTTAGGATTAGGTGTTAATCCTATAAACCAAATTTGGGCCAACCAAAACTTCATTTGGACCGGTTTGGGTTGAGTTTTCGCCCAAACCAATGTGCTGAAAATGACTGGGTGGTGGCACCGCCTAGAGGCCGAGAGTAGGTGGGCACCACCGGGCACTTCGCCCAAAGGGAACCTGAGGGCACCAACTGGCGGATGGGATGGCAATCGCAAAAAAGAAAACTAGGGTAATGAAAACTGAGGCAATTCAAATTTGGGCTCCAAACTTGAATCCTTTTTGGGGTCTATAAATACCCCAAGTGTTCTTGCTTGAAGAGCAAGAAGTGTGCAAAAAAAACTAAGGAAAACTCTGTCATTTGAAGTAGAAGTCCCTCCTCCAAAGTTTAGAAGTGTTCTTAAGAGAGGTGTTGAGGGAAGCTTTGTAAATAGAGTTTGTAAAAGGGAGTTTGTCTTCACCCATTGGAAGGAAGGCAGCTAGTGGAAAGTCGGTGGCCTCAAGTGAAGAGGAATTGAGTGGATGTAGGTGGGATGACCCAACCACTATAAAAATGGGTTTAGGTTTATGTTCTTGCATTTACCTTTTGCAAACCGCATTTCTTCATTTGCTCAACTTACTCATCACTGCCTTCTTCCTCTCTAAATACTCCCTACTTTAAGCACTTTCCATTACCCTTTAATCGAATCGTTTTAGTCAAAACGTGATTTTTTATCATACTAAGTTTTCAAAGTTGGTTTAAATCACTAAAAATCTATCATCTTTACCACCTCGTGATCTCGTACTAGCACACTACCGCCTAGCACACTCTACACTAGTGGTACCACCGCCAACCTGGGTGATACTATCGTCATGAAGTTTTAGGGGAGTCTCCGAGCTTTGGTAGTACCACCGGGTCGGTGGTACCACTGCTCAGTCGGTGGTACCACTACCGTCGGTGGTAAGTTGGCCACTGTCACTTAAGGTTATTGGCAACATCATTAATCTAAAGGATACCAACCAAAACTTAGCTTTGGGGAGGCCAAGCATGGATGCCCATCAGAACCCTCGACTATACCCATTATTTCGACATCTTAAGGTCAAAAAATGGCTATTAATCAGAAAGCAAGAAATTTTTAAAAAAGTCCCTTTAATCGTGTTAATGGGATTTGATCCTAACCCAACTCTGGGAGAATCCAAGTCCTAACTATGATACTAAGGCATTAATTAAGCAATCTTAGTTATCCAATATGTGATCAATAGCCATACCTAAAAATACAACCAGAGGATTCTTCGTGAGCTGGCGCAATCATCCTGAACCTCAATAAACTCCTCTAGGAAGTCCCAACAATTGCAGAATTCTAAGACGATTCCACAAAATCGACAAACTCAATGAACTCAAGTAAGCTTTCAGACTAACTTCAATAAATATTTGAACTGAGCGAGCCGTGAACTCTTGACAAACCTATAACCCTAGTGAGCTTTTGAAAGGCAAGGAAACTCCCTAATCCATTAACTCCAGCCCAATATCTAATTTTTTCATCTTAATTCTTTTTCATAACGAAGTTAATCATACATCACTTTTCTAATACATGGATTAGAAATAATTCAATAATTGCAACTCATCATCAAAATTTGAGATGAAATAATCTCCCCTCTTTTTTGATGATGACCACCACCAATGACATAGGTCTTAACTACTTTATCTATATGTCATATTAACAAGGTCAAACTTGAATTTAAAAAGAAAAAACATTTGAATTCAAGTGAAAACAATTTTGATCACAAAAGGTCAAAATGCAATATATCAAAATTATCATACATTGTGCATCATCATTCTTTCCAGAGGGAAAGTATAACATGCAAATTTCATGTATGATACTAAAAAAACGAACCACGACTCGCATAACCTATATGATAGTAAAAGCATTCAGACGGCGATGATCAAAATCATCATCATTGGGGGTATAACATACATGGGAGTCAAAATATTTTTAACTATTTAAAAGCCATGTATGATTCCAAACAACATGTAAAAGGCATGATACCAAACATTCATTTTTTCTCCCATTGTCATCATCAAAAGGAGATGCAAGCACTTTAATACCATAATACCAAAACATTTGACAAGTATTTGAACCGGGCAAAGGAAATTTTACACCCATTATGCAAAATAGCAAATGAAAGCCAACAAATTTTATCAAGATAAGTAACTTGCTTTGACGACCAAATTTAGCACTTCAATTTGATTTGAAATGAGGCTCATAACACTTCCCCTCATTTAGACACAATCACTTTTGAACTCTTGAGATGAGAAAAATAGTATTTGAAACTAGAAATTTCTTTTCCCCTTTGTCATAAAAATAAGGGAGGGTGGAATTCATTCATCATTCAAAAAATCAAGTCATAACAAAGTCTATGAAACAAACTTACCTACTTTCATAAAGGAGAAAAGGTTTTAATCCCAAGGAAGAATCAATATGGACATATTAAAAGTTCATAAATTAAATCTCTATAGAAGGAAGAAGGATTCATAGGAAATGATCATAGCTGATAAAAGATCCAATAAGTATCAAAAGTCCATGAATTAAAAAACTCTTCTTTTCTTTGAGATGAAGGACTCATGTGACAAGATCATCAATGAAAGAATAGGGAAATCATGAATACCACTATGTCACAAAAAAAATTCATGATGAGATTGCAAGAAGAAGATAGATATGATCTTTTAAAAAAAGAAAACTCAAATTTGAAAAAAACCAAGAAATTACAAAAAGGGACATAAAAAGAAAACTCATGTATTCGTAAGATTTAACACGGAGGTTGGTTCTTTAATCTAATAAAATCAAATTGTTCTTCATTTAAAGGTTTTGTAAAAATATCTGCTAATTGATGTTTGACGGTTATCAATAAATTCTAAAGATATATCAAGATCCAATATGATTTTCGCTAAAATAATGCCTAATGTCAACATATGTTTAGTTCTAGACTATTGAATACCTGATTTTATTAAGCACATACATCCGTATTATCACATTTTATCGGAGGATATTTTTAAGGAATCTGCAATCTTCTAATATGTTTTTATTTGGTATAATTTGAGAATAATCCATGCACCAAAGCAAATCCTAGCCGCCTTTGGATTCTCAAAGAAATAGTGTAATCGGGAGATTTTGTTGGAAGACCAAGAGACAAGTTAGCTCAATGCCTAAGAGCCCAATATACGTTTCTGTATGTGCGAGGAATTGAGAAATCATAGAATATAGGTAACTGGCATGTGTAGAGAAAACAAAAATAAGATGGGCAGCGGCTCTTGGTCATCCTGCCAGGGGATCCAATGAATGATTATGGTGAAAAAAATCAAATCAGAAACCGGCGACATCATGTTAAGCATTACCCGTGGCTTCAGACATCCTTTAAAAATTTTAGATCCAATGAAGGATGAATGAAATACCAGCTGTAGCCCTAGTCTAGTGGTAATCCATAAAACGGACGAACGGCTGATGCTCCCACAATAACCGTGGGATTGGTCCTAAACTTCACGGCATTACAAGGTTGTCGAGTCCAAGGAGGAGACAGATCCATTAGGGGAGAATAGGAGGGTCGATACCAATGAGGGAACCAATAAACCAAGTGTTGAATTTTTTTTTTGATGATATCTTTCTATTCTAATTAATTATTGATCATAACTTATATGTTGGAGAAAAAGTGTTGTAGAGAGGAGAGACATATGTGCCTCGCAAGCTTCAATCTAATCACACAAATCGGATGGCACTGTGACTTGATATGCAATCTTTTTCCCTCAAAAAAATTAGCGCCTCCTTTCAAGCACGTGGTTGCATATATTGTGATGTCTTTGGATTTTGCGCTTAATGGGAATCGATCTTTGAGATCACAACAAAACGATTTTCACAGAAAACACGATATTTCTTAATTATCCCACCCATAGGTTACCAAGAAGGACATCGACAATGTGCATGTGAATTAGGGTTGCTATATACCCATCCATGCGATGGAGGATGCGGTCTCATGATCCACTTTGGGGACACCAAGGGTAAAGGCAAAAGATTTTGAGGGAATGAGTTCAACTGATGCTCATATCGTCGGATGGTTATTGATACCTCACGGTAACGCGGCGTTAGTCTCCAAAAGTTATCTCGATCCTTAGACCGGACACCAAAGATTGGACTTAAACCACAGGTTGTAGGGGAGTCTGACACCAAGGGCCATAGTAGGTGATCCGTGAAGGGCGTTTAACGCCATCGCCTTGCCGGCTTGCGATGCCCCTCACGTTAAACCACGACAGGACCCCCAACAACCGCCGCTTCCATGGAGGGTTAAGCCGTAAGTATATATTCGGCAACGCCGTGAAGAGCAATCGATAGGCGGCCGCTACCCACAACGACAGCCACCCGATGTTACGCCTATGTCAAGGGCGTCATCGGTGGCGCCTCCAGACAAGAGGCTTCGCCAATCGGGCTGCTGGCCGCGGCCTAACACTAAGAGTGAGGGGATTAGGTTTTAGGGCAAAAAAGATATTTTGCCCCTGAAATTTCAGAAATTTCCTAGATTTGTCCCTTTAGAATAATTAAAAATATCCTTTGGTCAAATTACAAACAATTCCCTAGGAATTCAAAAATTCCTTTATGTCCTGATTTTAAGGAAAATTAAATATGTTAATTAAATAGTTTAATTAACTATTATTTTGTATAGTATCCCATAAAATAACATATACATGTGTTGTATGATGTGGATGTATTGATTATGGACATTAATGGGATGCGTGTATACGGATTATTATTATTGGGGTCACAGCCTTTATTCTTTTCTCATTTATTGTCGCCTATCGATTTTTGTAATTATGTTGTAATTACATGAGGAGGCACGAATGTACGTGTGACCTACAAGGTCGAGATTCGACAATCCCGGACGCATGGAGACGCGCCGAGACGCCGATGGATCCGACGAATACAAGATGGATGATCACAAGGCATAAAGATACGCCGGCACACATAGATCTTGACGAGAGGATTGGGCCCATCGGGTTTCGGCTTATCATCACATTAGATGTGGTCCAGTGATCATCCAAAGTGTGATCGTCACGTGGATGATGTGACATATACACATACCAGGGACATGATATATATATTTTGCATGCTATGTAGATATATATATTAAATAATGTATGTGTGCGGACACATTATGTTAGGGAGGACCAAATCAAAAATCCTTCCATTAATAATATTAAGTTTGCAAACGAGGCAATTAGATTGACCCATGTGGCCTTCATCGTTAAGAGGGAACCCATTTTGTAGGTCGAGTTGGTCGAAGTCCTCGAGACTCACCCTATATCGCATTCGCCATATCTTATCTACAATGGTGATGCTCACCGCGACCGAGGACATGGCATGCTCAACAAGTCCTCGAGAGTATATCACCAATCGCACTCATTTGTAACGATGCGGATTTACTTAACCTAACATCATGGTTGGTTTAGTCCCTCGAGGCCATGGTGGTTCAAGGTCAACAGATGGGAAATCAAGGAGTTGTGGATTAGCAAGAGCGCTCATCTTTGGCTGTGCTTAACGGATTAGTCAAGTCCCTCGAGGTTACATTAAGACGCGACAGATCCCCTATCCCCACCAGAGATCCGCCGGGGTCTCCTTCATCACATACCGGAGGGTCTTGTGTGTCTCATGAAAATTATGGGGAATACATTAAGATGTAAGTTCCTTATCTTAATTATTTAATTTTGTAAAGTCTCAGATGTTATTTATTTCTACTACGACTTTATTTCAGAAAAATATCCCTTTAAATCCTTTACGTGGCATACTTGATGCCAACCACCTCACTAGTCCAAATTATATGGATTGGCTTCAATAATTTGAGAATCATTCTCACGGTGGGAGAAAATCACGTATGTCCCGGATACAAAGGATCCTTACGTCCCTCGGAATTTGGGCGTTTAGGATGAAATTGCTCATTGTGAAGTACTTGGGATGATTCCAATTGCTCGCGTTGTTATATGTTGGCCTCTATGATCAATGAAGTTATAGAGACAATATGAAAATATGGATGCTAATTCTATACTACTACATTCCAATAAACTGTTTGAGGAACAGAGAAGAACTCAACATATGAGATATCAAAAGAGTCTTTTTCACGATAGATAACCTGAGGGGACACCGTTCAACCATGTCCTTAAGGTGATTGAGTGGATCGAGAAACTCACGTGTCTAGGAATGGTCTTAGAGGATAACCTGTGGATCTTGTGCTTCCGGCCCCTACTGATTCCTTTTCTCGCACCATAATGAATTTTAATATAGAACAAACCAGGTGACCTCCTAGAGCTCCTCAACATAGTTGAGAGAAGCAAAGAGCACCATCAAGAAAGAGAACCCGGTTCCCTTCAAGAAGGGAGATGGGGAAAAGAAAAGGAAGGTTGAGAAGACCCTTAAGAAGGGCAAGGGGCAAAGGCAAAATGGGTAAGGCAAAGGTCGCTAAGAAAGACCCAACAGCGATGAAAGGCCAATGCTTCCACTACGGCAAAGATGGGCACCGGAAGAGGAACCACAAAGAGTACCTTGTATGGAAAAGGTGAAACAGAACTTGAGAAGCTTCAGTACATTCATGATCAACCCATTTGTCATAATCTTTGATAACACATGGGTTTTGGATACCGAGAGAGGTTATCATATCTATAATTCATCGGCAGCATTCCGGGCAGACCTAGGAGATTGAAATCGTGAGGCTAGATGGACCTAAGATGTGGGTAATGGAGCAAAGGTTGGTACAATGGCGCTGGCAAGGTCACTTTACATCGGGCCCGGTGGAGCTATTATTGCATTAGACGACGTTATTATGTTCTTCTATTATCAAAAAATATTATTTCATTTTATGTTTGACAATTATGGATATAAATTAGTTTTTTGAGAACAATAGTTGTTCTTCAATATTAGATGATAAGATCATCAACGAGAGGAACATTGCATAATGGTTTATTTATGCTAGATACAAACCCACATATCATGGAGTGGGCAAGTCTAAGAGGAAACGAGAAGAGGTGAACAATGTATATCTTTGATATCAGAGGGCTAGGTCACATCCACGAGGGAAG
>UBIG03000092.1:0-37500 GCA_900464855.2 Musa schizocarpa
GCCAAGGCAAATATGGGACACTCCAAGCACATCCCAAGAAGAGGAGTCCAACACCAGCAAAAGCATGTTTCACTCACGCCTCTAATGGCTCTTAAGAAGAGGTAATGGATTTAATTAATTAAGATTTACTTTTACATGATTTATTAAATGCCTTCCACAGAGTTATTTGATGAATGTAAGACAATTAGTAGAAAATACATAAATTGCTAAGAAAGGAGCATGATAGTCTTAATGGTGCTTTTGGATAAATTAAAACTGAATATCATGATTGTTCAGCTCCATGTGTTAATGCCATGATTTAGAAACTCCAAAATGAGAATTTAGTACTTAAGGACACCTTGAAGAAATTGAGGTCGGAAGTAAGTCCTAAACATGATCCTTACAAATAAGGGTCACGTGTCCTAAAGGAGTGAATCGATTTGAGAAGAAGTCTCACCAAAATCCAACCACTGCTAAAGGTCCTATCTACTATATTCAACATCGTAAATTGCAACTTTTATTGCAAAATATGGACATATAACTTACCAATGTCCATTCAAAAAAATTAGTCCAACAATTGATTTGGGTTCCTAAAGGAACCATGATCAAGTCTATGCAACATGATAAACAAGTTAGATTATTTTGAGGCACCCAAAGTAAATGGGTACCTAAAAATAATTCTTTTTTTGTAGAAACATACACCATCACATGCTAGAGCAAAGAGATGGTATCTTTGATAGTGGATGCTCAAGGCATATGACCGGAGATCCATCCCAACCACCAAGCTCACTAGCATGGATTATGGGGCTATGTCACCTTTTGGAGACAAACAACAAAGGCAAAATCATTGGTAAGGAAACCATAGGTAACAAATCAAGTTTTTCCATTGATGATGTGTTACTAGTTGATGAATTAAACATAATCTATTGAGCATTAGTCAATTATGCGATAAAGGTTATATCGTTAGATTTGAATCAAATATGTGTATTATTGAAAACCAAATCATAACATGACTATGATTGTTTTAAAACAAAATAATGTCTATACCATCAATCTTGATGAACCAAGTAATGAAATGTGTTTCTCTTGCCATAAATGATGATGCTTGGTTTTGGCATAGAGATTAGGCCATGCAAGTATGAAAAAAACAATATCAAAAATCTCATCTCAAGAATTAGTACGAGGGATTTCTGAATATAAAGTTTATTAAAGATAAGGTATGCGATGCATGTCAATCAGGGAAACAAATAAAACAAGCTTCAAAACCAAAAAATTAGCACCACTAGACCGCTATAATTGATCCATTTGGACTTATTTGGACCAATTGATACAACAAGTCTAGGTGGAAGCAAATATGCTTTTTGTGATTGTGGATGACTACGTAGATACATTGGACCTATTTCTTAGCTCACAAAAGTGATTGTTTGTTTCTCTAAATTTTGTAAACTCAAAACCGAAAAGGGTTCAAGGATTTCATCAATTGAGGATCATGGTTAATTTCAAACCATGTTCCAAAATGGATACAATCATAACTTCTCCACTGGAGAAATCCCCAACAAAATGAGAGTAGTTGAAAAAAAAAAATAGAAACCCACAAGAAATGGCAAGAATTATGCTAAATGAACATATTTTTACTCCAGTATTTTTAAATAAGCCGAAATACGGGCTTGCCACATCATGAATAGAGTCCTAATTAAGACCTTTCCTTATAAAAACCTCATGAATTATGGAATAACAAAAACCAAATATTTCCTATTTTAAAGTTTTCGTTGTAAATGCTTTATTTTAAATGAAAAGGGATGCTTTAGGAAAATTTGATGCAAATCTGATGAAGGCATCTTTTTTACTCTTCCGCTTCGAAGGTTTCGGTTTTTAATAAAAGAACCTTAGTAATTGAAGAGTCTATTCATGTAGTTTTAATGAAGTCTCAAATTTTAAGAAAATGATTTTGATGATGATCTTGGTTTTGATAATTTGAATTTAAATGAACCCTCCTCAAAAATAGCAACTTGGATGCACCTTCTTCCAAATTTCACCTAAGGAATGGAAGTATATAGATGCTCATCCAAAGGAGCCAATTATAGGGGACACATCTAAAGGGGTTCAAAACTCTTTCAAGAATTTTTGTGCTAATGCCAGCCTTCCTTTCTCAAAAATTTGAACCTAATGCATTGACGAGGCCATAAAAGATGATTTTTAAGTTATTGCAATGCAAGAGGAATTGAATCAGTTTGAGAGAAAAAGGTGTGGGAGCTTGTTCCTAGACCTAGTGACCATTTAGTCATTGATACTAAGTGGGTCTTAGAAACAAGCAAGATGAAAAATGGTATCGTGGTTAGAAACAAGGCCAGATTAGTGGGCCAAAGGTTTCAACCAAGAAGAAGGTATCGACACGAAGAAACTTTCGCCCCCGGGTTCGATTAGAAGCCAGGAGGACGTTCTGCTCATGCTAGCAGTTATAATTTTAAACTATTTCAAAATGGATGTCAAAAAGTGCCTCTTGAATTTTTTTATTCTAAGAAGAAGTATATATAACAACCTCCCGGATTTGAAAAATTCTTCTTCCTAATCATGTATTCAAATTGACTAAGGCTCTCTTATGGATTTGAAACAATCTCCTAGAGTTTGGTATGAAAGGCTTAGTTCTCTTTTATTTTAAATAATTTTACCAAAGGCAAGGTTGATACACATTGTTTATTAAACATTTTGAAAAAATTTCTTAAAATACAAATTTATGTTGATCGAGATTTTTTGGCTCTTCGGATGAATCACTATGTTAATCATTTGCCAAATCTAAGTGAGTCTTGAATTTGAAAATGAGTTTAATGGGGAAATTAACTTTTTTAGGACACAAATCAAAACAACTTACAGATGGTATATTTCTTAACCAACTAAATATACATTAGAATTGTAAAACGATTTAACATGGATAATCCAAAAAGCAATAAACACCCCTGCGAGTGTTCTAATAAGTTAGATATGGATGAAACAGTAAAACTTCCTCGATCAAAAACATATAGGGGAATGATAGGTAGTCCACCTACCCACCGCCACTTAGACCAGATATCATGTTTAGCAGGACCTTTGTTAGGTTTCAATCAAACTTTAAACTATCTCATTCTAAAAGTGTTAAAAAGAATATTTAGGCATTCAAGAACACCAAATTTAGGTTCATGGTATCCAAAACCGAAAATTTATTTTATTTAGCCATTGATGCCGATTTTAAGGATGTAGATAGATAGAAAGAGTACATCCGAACATGCCAATTTTTAGATGCACTTGTTCTTTGGACTTCCAAGAAACAAAATTCAGTAGCACTATTAACACGGCTAGCCGAATATGATTGCTGCAGTGCATGCTATGCATAAGTTGGTTTAGATGAAAATACGCTGGAAGACTATGAATTCACTTTTAAAAAAAATATTCCATAAAATGAGAACTTAGTGCCATATGTCTTACTTAAAATCCAACTAACATTCTAGAACTAAGCACATCTATATTAGGCATCATTTCACACGTTGATCATGTCCTTAACAATAATGTTAATTTTAGAATTCATCAATAAAGATCAACACCAGCAGATATATATTCACAAAGCCTGGAATGAAGTTAATTCAATTTGAATCATTAGAATGTAGAATTTAGGTATGTTAAATCATCCCTAAACAATAAACTTGTTTTGATTCCGTGAAGTCTTTCATCTTTCCATTCTGAATCTAATCATTTTCCTTCAAATCCATACGACATGTTGTGGAAACTGAAACGATTTTGATGACTTGATTATGAATTTCAAGTTACCAATTTGATTTAAATAAGCTTGATCTAAATCATAATCTTGATCTTGCAAAATGGAATCACAACAATATCTTGGCATTCATGAATTGATAATTTTACAACATGAGTATTAAGACCATAGACTTGGAAACATTGTATTTAAATTAATCATTCTCCTATTTCCAAAATTCCTTAAATGCCTTATACATGATTGGAAAGTAAATGTTGAGATTTAATGAATTTTAACAGGGGATTTGAATGAGTTTGTATCTGAATTATGATCTTGATTTTGTGAAATTACTACTTGAA
Source organism: Musa schizocarpa (assembly GCA_900464855.2). Lineage (NCBI taxonomy): Eukaryota > Viridiplantae > Streptophyta > Magnoliopsida > Zingiberales > Musaceae > Musa > Musa schizocarpa. Next base: position 4,063 of record UBIG03000092.1, read on the forward strand.
TTTTTTTATCCAAATCTCTCTTGTACATCTGGCTAATTTCATTATTTATAGAAAGGAATAGATTTAGATAATATGAACGCATGCCGAATTTTCCTTTCAAAATGACAATTTCACAAAATATTTTTGCATAATTTACTTCTTTCAATGATAAAATCGCTATAGACAAAAATATGGGCGTTTCTTAAGTCTCATTTCTTTGTTGATGACAAAGGGGAGAAGTGATGACTTATATCATTAATAGTATGATAAAATATGAATTGCAAAATTTAAGAAAAGTGATTGATAGAATGACTTATATGCCTTGCAAAATCCTTCTTGAAAAATATCACAAGATTGATTGATCATACTAGGAAACCAAGGCTACATCTAAATCATAAAAATTTATATTGAAAATCTTTATCTTCGTCGAGTAAAATTCGTCCCTTTTCATTTAACTCTATGATTTCAGAAGTTTTGTACCAATTATTGTTTATCGAGGATCGTTTATAAGCTCTTCCCATTAGAACTATCGGTTATGTTTGAATCCAATGGGATGAATTCAAGTGTTTATCTTCATAATATGGTGATAGAGTTATATTAATCACTGATTGGCTAATCAAAAGGGGAGATAGTTGAATTTCGATTTTGATGATAAAATCAATTGATAGGTTATTTGATCTAATCCATATTATTGAGTTAAGTGTAGGATTAATCACGATAAACGAAACACAAAGCAAAAGTATACCGAGTCGAGTCCTGATAAACGTTAAGAGTCCCGAAGAATCGGGTTTGAGATGCCGTTTGAACCAACCGAGAAGAAACGGAACGATTGGAAGTTCATTTAAGAGATCGTTGAGGTCCGCAGAGATCACCGAGAAGTCTCAGCCTACTCCATTAAAGTCATCACAAGTCGGGAGCATAAGCTTGGACCATTCGGCTGGTTTATTTGAAGCTCGCTGTAACAAAGACTTGACGCTCGTGGGTTATTAAATTGCTTAGATGTGTTTTGTTATGTAGTTCATTTTGTAATTAGGATTAGGATTAAGAAGATAACCTATCCTATTAGGGGCTTCAAATCAAATAAATCGATTTGGTTTGGGCTAAAAGAAAGCCAAACCAAGTGAATCGAGATTGGGGCAATGGCAAATTTCCTCGCCTGGCTGATGACCTCCCGAAATAAGTGGCAACCACCAAAGATGGAACCCAAAGAGGATTTGAATTTTGAGCCCAAATTTGAGCCCAAATTTGAATCCTCTTGAGGCCCATAAAATACCCATCAATTTCACCGAAAACAACCTTTGAGCAAGAAGAGTTTTGAAACAAAGATCCAGAAAAGTGTTAGCTTGCTTTCTTTTCAATTTGTTATGTTCACCATCTCTTCCTCAGAAATCTGTAAGAGAGGAACCGCCAGTAAAGAGTTGTAAGAGGGGTATTTAATTTCTCCTTTTCAAGAAGCTTGTTAGTGAAGGTAGAGCCTCATCGAAGAGGGCCGCAGGCGAGTAGGTCATTTGACCCGAATCCATCTAAAAATCGCTGGACCGTATTTCCATGCTTATTATTGTTATTTATATATTGCAAATCTTCTTATATGCTCTAGTTCCTTATTACTTTGCCACTTATATTTTAAGAAACGCTTTCAAGATTAAACTTGTCAAGTTCATTTCTTCATACTTTAAAGATTTTTTAAAACCAAGTTTTTATCCACAGATTAATTCACCCCCCCCTCTTAGTGCTGTTCGATCCCACGAACAATATTTAACGCTCCCATCAGCCCTGCGTTACCCGTGGTGCTGAGATGGTCGATACAGTCATCAGCTACCATTGTCGCCAAGGCATCTAAGAACTACCCAAAACCGGTTAAAACGGGCCAAAAACGGGCCAAAACTGGCCATTTTTTGTTGAGCGAAAGGAAGGTGAGCGGCGCGACAGCGAAATGAGAGGGAAGCATCGTCTCCTGCTATAATTAACGCCCTCCATCCAGCCCCGCGACACCAGGGGGTTTCAGGGTGCTGAGATGGCTGACGTTTTGCTCGCTTTCACGTCGTCGCCGCGCACGCTAAAGAACTGCCCAAAAAACCAGGCCAAACTGGGCCAGAAACAGGGCCAAAACTGGCCAAAACTGGCCATTTTTGGCTGAGCGAAGAAGGGCGAAGCGCAGACAAGTAGCCGGTTAAAGAGGCAGCACTGCCCCCGTTGGTCACCTAACGCCCCATCCATCCTTGTACACCCGGGGTTCCGTAGGGTGCTGAGATAATATTTGTTCGCACACTCGTTTCCGCCGGGCACGCCAAGAACTGCCAAAAAACCAGCCAAAACTGGCAGAACGGCCAAAACAGGCCAAAACATGCCATTTTTTTGGCTGATGAGCGAAGCGAAATGGCGATGGACAGCGAAGCGAGAGGGCAGCACCGGCCCCCGTTATATGCGAACGCCCCATTCCACCCTTGGTACACCCGGGGTTCCAGGTGTTGAGATGGCTGACGCGCTGGTTCTTTCACACGCCGCTTCGCCGCCAAGGCACGCAAGAACTGCCCAAAAACTGGCCAAACTGGTTAAAAAACGGGCCAAAACCGGCCATTTTTGGTTGAGCGAACAGCCGGGCAACGGAGGACAGCGAAGCGAAGCGAGAGGCAGCACCGCCCCCGCTATACGAACGCCCCATCCAGTCCCCAGCACCCGGGGATTCCAGGGTGAGATGGTTGACGCTTTGCTCCGCCATGTCGCTCACCACCGGGCGCACGCAAGAACTGGTTAAAAAACAGGCCAAACGCCCAAAACGGCCAAAATCCGGCCATTTTGGTTGAGCGAAAGAAATGGCGGACAGCGAAGCTGAAGTGGCAGCACCGGCCCACATGTTATATTTAACGCCTATCCAGCCCCTACGCCAACCGGGGGTTCCAGGCGGTGAGATGACGCTGTTGTTCGCCATCGCGCCGTCGGGCCGCGACACGCAAGAACCGCCCAAAACTGGCCAAAACGGCACAAAAAACAGGCCAAAACTGGTCATTTTGGCTGACGAAGAAGGGCGAAGCGCGAAGCGGCGGACAGCGAAAGGGAAGCGAGGCAGCACCGTCCCCGTTATATGAACGCCCATCCAGCCCCAGCCACCTGGGGTTGGTGGTGCTGAGATGGTCGACGCTTTGCTTCACGCGCGAACTGCCGGGCACGCAAGAATTGCCCAAAAACTGGTTGCCAAACCGGCAAAAACGGCCAAAAAGCCTTTGGTTTGAGCGAGCGAGGCGCGAGAGCGATAGCTTAGGGAGAGAGGCAGCACTGTCCCTGTTATATTTAACGCCCGATCCAGCCCCTGTACAACCGGGGTTCCAGGGTGCTGAGATGGTTGACGTTATTGTTCGCCACATGTCGCCAATTTGGCACGCCAAGAACTGCCCAAAACAGGCTAAAACAGCTCAAAAATGGGCCAAAAACTGGCCATTTTTGGCTGAGCGAATAGCGAAGGGTGGACAGCGCGAAGCGGTTGAAGAGGCAGTAACCGCCCTCGCTATAATAACGCCCCATCCAGCCCCACACCGGGGTTCCAGGGTGATGATGGCTGACGCTTTGCTTTCCGCCGCGCGCCGTCGCAAGAACTGCACGCCAGAACTGCCCAAAATGGCCAAACTGGTCATTTTTGAATTTTGAGCGAAGGCGATTTTTGGCGGGCGAGCGACAGCGAGCTTGGGTTTAGAGGCAGCAGCACCGCCCTATAAAAACGCCCCATCCAGCCCTGTCCAACACGGGGTTCCAGGGTGCTGAGATGCTGATGCTTTTGTTCCACGCTCACGCCGCCGCCGCCGCACGCAAGAACTGCCCAAAAACTGGCCAAACATTTGGCAAAACTACAAAAAACCGGCCATTTTGGCCGAGCGAAGCGAAGGCGAAGCGGGCGAGGACAGCGAAGTGGGCAGACGCCAGCACCGTCTCATATATTTAACGCCCCATCCAGCCCTGTACACCTGGGGGGGTTCCAGGGTGCTGAGATGGCTGACGCTTTTTGTTCGCCGTCGTCGCCACGCAAGAACTGCCCAAAAAACTGGTTAAAACAGCTCAAAACGGGCCAAAACTGGGTATTTTGGCTGAGCGAAATGAAAGCCGGGCGAGAGGTGGGCGAGGCCGGAAGCGAGTTTAAGAGGCAGCACCGTCCCCCGTTATATTAACGCCCCATCCAGCCCTGTGCCACCAGGGGGGTTCCAGGGTGCTGAGATGGTTGACGCTTTGTTCGCACGCCGCTCACCGCGCACGCAAGAACTGCCCAAACCAAAACAGGCAAAAAGGCCAAACTGGGCCATTTTTGGCTGAAGAAGCGAGCGGGGCGAAATGGGACAGCGCCAGTTAGAGGCAGCAACGTCCCCGTTGATGAACGCCCCATCCAGCCCAAAGCTACCTGGGGGTTCCAGGGGTGTTGAGATGGTTGACGGTTTTGCTCGTGACATCGCTGCTCGGCCGGCACGCCAGAACTGCCCAAAACTGGCCAAAACAGTCGATAAACGGGCCAAAACTGGCCATTTTTGGCTGAGCGAGCGAGCGCAGCGAATGGGATAGCGAGCTGGTGCGAGAGGCAGCACCATCCTGGAAAGAGAATAACGCCCCATCCAGCCCCTGTACAACCGGGGGTTCAGGTGCGAGATGGTGACGTTTGCATCCGCCACGTTTCGCCGGCACGCCAGAACCGTTTGTAACCACAAACGGCCATTTTGGCTGAAAGAGCCCGAACGCGAAGCGGTGACAAAACGAGAGGCAAACATCCCCTGGGCCAATCGAGTATCGAAAACTGGCCAAACAGGGGTGATGGGATGGCTGACGTTGCCCGCCACTACGCGGCCGGCAACACAAGAACAGCAAAAATGGCCGCCAAAACGGCCTGTGGGCAAACTGGCCGCCATTTTGGTCGAGCGGGGCGACAGACAGCAAAGCGAGAGGCAGCACCGGGTTCCTCCTAACGTCTCCATCCCCCATCCAGCAACTGGGCACACCAATCTCGGGGTTGACGGTTTGGTTGACGCGCCGCCGCCAGCCGGGCACAAGAACTGCCCAAAAACTGGCCAAACAGTTGAAAAACGGGCCAAACTGGCCATTTTTGGTTGAGCGGAAAGCGGCGAAGCTGGACAGCGAAGCCAGAGGCAGCACCGGCCCCTGTTATATTTAACGCCCCATCCAGCCCTGTGCAACCCGGGGTTCCAGGGTGCTGAGATGGTTGACGTTTGTTCGCCACGTCGCTCTGCCCGGGCACGCAAGAACTGCCCAAAACTGGCCAAACAGCCTGAAAACGGCCAAAACTGGCCATTTTTTGGCTGAGCGAGCGAAGCGGGCGATGGGCGGACAGCGAAGCCGGGAGAGGCAGCACCGTCCCCGTTATACGAACGCCCCATCCAGCCCCTGTACACCCGGGGGGTTCCAGGGTGCTGAGATGGCTGACGCTTTTGCTGCCCGGCCACGTCGCTTCGCTGGCACGCAAGAACTGCCCAAAACTGGCAAAAAACAGCCCAAAACGGGCCAAAACTGGCCATTTTGGCTGAGCGAAGCGAAGGGCGAGCGGCGGACAGCGAGCGAAGCGAGAGGCAGCACCGCCCTTGTTATACGAACGTTCCCATCCAGCCCCTGTACCTGGGGGGTTCCAGGGTGCTGAGATGGCTGACGTTTTGCTCCTCACGTCGTCGCCAAGGCAACGCAAGAACTGCCCAAAACTGGTTAAAAAACAGTCCAAAAACGGCCAAAACTGGCCATTTTTTTTGGCTGCGGCGGACGCGGCGGACAGCGAAATGAAGCGAGAGGCAGCACCGTCCCCGTTATACGAACGCCCCATCCAGCCCTGTACACCGGGGTTCCAGGTGCTGAGATGGCTGACGCTTTTGTCCGCCACGCCGTCGGGGCCGCGGCACGCAAGAACTGCCCAAAAAACTGGCCAAAACAGCCAAAAAACGGGCCAAAACTGGCCATTTTTGGCTGAGCTGGCGAAGGGCGAAGCGGCGACAGGGAAATGGCTTTAGAGGCAGCACCGTCCCTGCTATAATTTAACGCCCCATCCAGCCCTGTGCCACCGGGGGTTCCAGGGTGCTGAGATGGTTGACGTTTTTGTTCAGGCCACATCAGCCACAGCAAAGAACGCCCTAAAAAACTGGCCAAAACAGCCAAAAACGGGCCAAAACTGGCCATTTTTGGCTGAGCTGAAGCAGTGGCGAAGCGGCGGACAGCGAGCCGGGCGAGAGGCAGCACCGGCGCCTTGCTATACGAAACGCCCCATCCAGCCCTGAGCCACCTGGGGGTTCCAGGGTGCTGAGATGGCTGATTTTTTGTTCCCGCCACGCCGTTCGGGCCGCGGCACGCAAGAACTGCCCAAAAAACTGGGCCAAACAGCTCAAAACGGGCCAAACTGGCCATTTTTTGGCTGAGCGAAGGAAAGGCGAGCGGGGACAGCGTTTAGTTTGAGAGGCAGCACGCCCCTGTTATATTTAACGCCCATCCAGCCCTGTTCCACCCGGGGTTCCAGGGTGCTGAGATGGTTGACGTTTTGTTCGCCACGCCGTTCGCCATGGCACACAAGAACTGCCCAAAACTGGCCAAAAAACAGCCCAAAAAAACGGGCCAAAACTGGCCATTTTTTGAGCTGAGCGAAGCGGGCGAAGCGGCGGACAGCGAAATAAGCAAGAGGCAGCACCGCCCCAGTTATATTTAACGCCCCATCCAGCCCTGTACACCCGGGGTTCCAGGGTGCTGAGATGGTTGACGTTTTGTTCACCACGTCGTCCAAGGCACGCAAGAACTGCCCAAAAACTGGCCAAAAACAGCCCAAAAACGGGCCAAAACTGGCCATTTTTGGCTGAGCCGGGCGAGCGGCGGACAGCGAGCTTTGGGAGAGAGGCAGCACCGCCCCTGCTATACGAACGCCCCATCCAGCCCCCTGTACACCCGGGGTTCCAGGGTGCTGAGATGGTTGACGTTTTGTTCGCGCCACGCCGTCGCGCTGCACGCAAGAACTGCCCAAAACTGGCCAAAACAGCCCAAAAACGGGCCAAAACTGGCCATTTTTGGCTGAGCTGGCGGGGCGAAGGGCGGACATGGACAGCGAGCGGGAGAGGCAGCACCGCCCCTGTTATATTTAACGCCCCATCCAGCCCTGTAGCCACCCGGGGTTCCAGGGTGCTGAGATGGTTGACGCTTTGTTCGGCCACGCCGCTCGGCCGCGGCACGCAAGAACTGCCCAAAACTGGCCAAAACAGCCTGAAAACGGGCCAAAACTGGCCATTTTGGCTGAGCTGGCGAAGGGCGAAGCGGCGGACAGCGAGCTTAAGCGAGAGGCAGCACCGCCCCCGTTATACCGAACGCCCCATCCAGCCCTGTACACCGGGGTTCCAGGGTGCTGAGATGGCTGACGTTTTGTTCGGCCACGTCGTTCACCGCGGCACGCAAGAACTGCCCAAAACTGGCCAAAAAACAGCTCAAAACGGGCCAAAACTGGCCATTTTTGGCTGAGCGAGCGAGCGGGCGAAGCGGCGGACAGCGAGGGGTTTAGAGGCAGCACCGTCCCTGTTATACGCCCCATCGCCCCATCCAGCCCTGGGGGGTTCCAGGGTGTTGAGATGGTTGACGTTTTGTTCGCCACGTCGTCGCCGCGGCACGCAAGAACTGCCCAAAAACTGGCCAAACAGCTAAAAAACGGGCCAAAAACTGGCCATTTTTGGCTGAGCGAAGCGAAGCGGCGAAGCGCGGACAGCGAGCTTGGAAGCGAGAGGCAGCACCGTCCCCTTATATTTAACGCCCCATCCAGCCCCTGCCACCCGGGGTTCCAGGGTGCTGAGATGGCTGACATTTTGTTCTGGGCCACGTCGTTCGCCACTGGGCACGCAAGAACTGCCCAAAACTGGCCAAAACAGCCCAAAACGGGCCAAAACTGGCCATTTTGGCTGAGCGAAGCGAACGGCGAGCGGCGGACAGCAGCGGGCGGGAGAGGCAGCACCGTCCCCTGCTATATTTAACGCCCCATCCAGCCCCTGTGCCACCCGGGGGTTCCAGGGTGCTGAGATGGCTGACGTTTTGTTCGCCACGTCGTCGGCCGCCCGCACGCAAGAACTGCCCAAAAACTGGCCAAAACAGCCCAAAAAAAAAACGGCCAAAACTGGCCATTTTTGGCTGAGCGGGCGGGCGAAGGGCAGCGGCAGCATTTAAGAGGCAGCAGCACCGCCCCTGCTATACGAACGCCCCATCCAGCCCTGTACCACCCGGGGTTCCAGGGTGCTGAGATGGTTGACGTTTTGTTCGGCCACGCCGCTCGCCAAGCGCACGCAAGAACTGCCCAAAACTGGTTAAAACAGCTCAAAAAGGGCCAAAACTGGCCATTTTGGCTGAGCGGGCGAAGCGGCGAAAGACGGCGGACAGCGAGTTTGGGCGAGAGGCAGCACCGTCCCTGTTATATTTAACGCCCCATCCAGCCCTGTGCCACTGGGGGGTTCCAGGTGCTGAGATGGCTGACGCTTTGTTCGCCACGTCGTTCGCGCTGCACGCAAGAACTGCCAAAAAACTGGCCAAAACAGCCCAAAAAACGGCCAAAACTGGCCATTTTTTGAGCTGAGCGAAGCCGGGCGAAAGGGCGGAAAGCGAAGCGGCGAGAGGCAGCACCGGCCCCTGCTATATTAACGCCCCATCCAGCCCTGTGCCACCCGGGGGTTCCAGGGTGCTGAGATGGCTGACGTTTTGCTCCGCTCACGTCGTTCGCCGCGGCACGCAAGAACTGCCCAAAAACTGGCCAAAACAGCCCAAAAACGGGCCAAAACTGGCCATTTTGGCTGAGCGAGCGAGCGGCGAGCGGCGGACAGCGAGCGAAGCGAGAGGCAGCACCGTCCCTGCTATACGAACGCCCCATCCAGCCCTGTGCCACCCAGGGGGTTCCAGGGTGCTGAGATGGTTGACGCTTTTGCTCGCCGCCATGTCGCTCGCCGTGGGCACGCAAGAACTGCCCAAAAACTGGCCAAAACAGCTCAAAAAACAGGCCAAAACTGGCCATTTTTTGGCTGAGCTGAGCGAAGCGGGCGAAGCGGCGGACAGCGAGCTTAAGCGAGGCAGCACCGCCCCTGCTATATTTAACGCCCCATCCACCCTTTGTGCCACCCGGGGTTCCAGGGTGCTGAGATGGCTGACGCTTTTGTTCGCCACGCCGCTCGCCACGCGGCACGCAAGAACTGCCCAAAAACTAGCCAAACTGGCCAGAAACGGGCCAAAACTGGCCATTTTTTTGAGCTGAGCGAAGCGAAAGCGGCGAAGTGGCGGACAGCGAAAAGCGGGCGAGAGGCAGCATCGCCCCTGCTATATTTAACGCCCCATCCAGCCCCTGCCACCCGGGGTTCCAGGGTGCTGAGATGGCTGACGCTTTTGTTCGGCCACGTCGTCGCCGCTGCACGCAAGAACTGCCCAAAAACTGGCCAAAACGGCCCAAAAACAGGCCAAAACTGGTCATTTTGGCTGAGCGAGCGAAGCGGCGAAGCGGCGGACAGCGAAAGCAAAGCGAGAGGCAGCACCATCCCTGCTATATTTAACGCCCCATCTAGCCCTGTGGCACCCGGGGTTCCAGGGTGCTGAGATGGCAGACGCTTTTCGGCCACGTTGTCGCCGCGGCACGCAAGAACTGCCCAAAAAACTGGCCAAAATGGCCCAAAAACGGGCCAAAATATGGCCATTTTTGGCTGAGCGAAGCGAAGGCGAAAGGGCGGACAGCGAAGCGGGCGAAGAGGCAGCACCGTCCCTGCTATACGAACGCCCCATCCAGCCCCTGTGCCACCCGGGGTTCCAGGGTGCTGAGATGGTTGATTTTTTTGCTCGCCACGTCGCTCGCCGTGGCACGCCAAGAACTGCCCAAAAAACTGGCCAAAACAGCCCAAGAACGGGCCAAAACTGGCCATTTTTGGCTGAGCGAAGCGAATGGCGAAGGTGGACAGCGAGCGGCGATAGGGCAGCACCGCCCCTGCTATATGAACGCCCCATCCAGCCCTGTGCCACCCGGGGTTCCAGGTGCTGAGATGGCTGACGTTTTACTCTATCCCGTCGCTCACCGCGGGCACGCCAGAACTGCCCAAAACTGGCCAAAACAGCCAAAAATGGGCCAAAACTAGCCATTTTGGCTGAGCGAAGCGAAGCGGCGAAGCGGTGGACAGCGAGCGAAGCGAGAGGCAGCACCGTCCCCTGTTATATTTAACGCCCCATCCAGCCCTGTGCCACCGGGGGGTTCCAGGGTGCTGAGATGGCAGACGCTTTTGTTCGGCCGGCGTCGTTCGCCAAGGCACGCGAAGAACTACCAAAAAACTGGCCAAAATGGCCCAAAAAGGGCCAAAATTGGCCATTTTTCGCTGAGCGAAGCGAAAGTGGCGAAAGGGCGGATAGCGAAGCCGGCGAGAGGCAGCACCGCCCCTGCTATACGACGCCCCATACAGCCCTGTGCCACCCGGGGTTCCAGGGTGCTGAGATGGCTGACGATTTGTTCGCTTCACGCGCTCGCCGTGGCACGCCAGAACTACCAAAAAACTGGCCAAACGCCAAAAAACTGGCCAAAACTGGTCATTTTTCGCTGAGCAGGCGCGGCGGGCGAGCGGGCGGATAGCGAGCTGGTTTTAGAGGCAGCACCGCCCCTGCTATACGAACGCCCCATCCAGCCCCTGTGCCACCCGGGGTTTCAGGGTGCTGAGATGGTTGACGCTTTGTTCCGCTTCATGTCGCTTGGCCGCGGCACGCCAGAACTGCCCAAAAAACTGGCCAAAACAGCCCAAAAACGGGGCCAAAACTGGCCATTTTTGGCTGAGCGAAGCGAGAGGGCGAAAGCGGTGGACAGCGAGCAAAGCCAGAGGCAGCACCGCCCCTGCTATATTTAACGCCCCATCCAGCCCCTGTGCCACCCGGGGTTCCAGGGTGCTGAGATGGTTGACGCTTTTGCTCGCCGGCGTCGTGGATGGGGCACGCAAGAACTGCCCAAAAACTGGCCAAAACGCTCAAAAGGGGCCAAAACTGGCCATTTTGGCTGAGCGAAGCGAAGCGGCGCGAAGGAGGACAGCGAAGCGAAGCGAGAGGCAGCACCGCCCCTCGCTATACCTAACGCCCCATCCAGCCCTGTGCCACCTGGGTGGTTCCGGGGCTGAGATGGTTGACGTTTTGTTCGCCACATCGTTTCGCCGGGCACGCCAGAACTGCCCAAAAACTGGCCAAACAGCCCATAAACGGGCCAAAACTGGCCATTTTGGTTGAGTTGAGCGAAGCGGCGGCGGCGGTGGACAGCGAAAGCCGGAGAGGCAGCACCGCATCCTGTTATATTTAACGCCCCTTCCAGCCCTGCCACCCGGGGTTCCAGGGTGCTGAGATGGCTGACGCTTTGTTCTGCTCGCGTCGTCGCCGCGGCACGCCAGAACTGCCCAAAACTGGCCAAAACGGCCAAAAAACTGGCCAAAACTGGCCATTTTTGGCTGAGCGAGCGGCGGGCGAAGCGGTGGAAATGGCGGAGAGGCAGCACCGCCCCTCGCTATATTTAACGCCCCCATCTAGCCCTGTGGCACCCGGGGTTCCAGGGTGCTGAGATGGCAGACGTTTAATCCGCCGTCGTTCGCCGCGCACGCAAGAACTGCCCAAAAACTGGCCAAAATGGCCCAAAAACGGGCTTAAATCTGGCCATTTTTGGCTGAGCGAAGCGAAGGGCGAAGCGGCGGACAGCGAATAAGCGAGAGGCAGCACTGCCCCTGCTATCATTTAACGCCCCATCCAGCCCTGTACACCCGGGGGTTCCAGGGTGCTGAGATGGCTGACATTTTGCTCGCCACGCCGTTCGCCGTGGCACGCCAGAACTGCCCAAAACTGGCCAAAACAGCTCAAGAACGGGCAAAAACTGGCCATTTTTGGCTGTGCGAAAGGAAGGCGAAGGTGGACAGCGAATGGGCGATAGGCAGCACCGCCCCTGCTATCTGAACGCCCCATCCAGCCCTGTGCCCCGGGGATTCAGGGTGCTGAGATGGCTGACGTTTTGTTCGCCACGCCGTTCGCCGGCACTCCAGAACTGCCCAAAACTGGCCAAAACAGCTCAAAAGGGGCCAAAACTGGCCATTTTGGCTGAGCGAAAGGCGGCGAGCGGTGGACAGCGAAGCGGTTAGAGGCAGCACCGCCCCTCGTTATATTTAACGCCCCATCCATCCCTGTGCCACCCGGGGTTCCAGGGTGCTGAGATGGCTGACGTTTTGCTCGGCTTCGCTCGTTTTCGCGGGCACGCAAGAACTGCCCAAAAACTGGCCAAAACGGCTCAAAAAACAGGCCAAAACTGGCCATTTTTGGCTGAGCGAAGCGAAGGGCGAAGCGGGCGGACAACGAGCGGAGAGAGGCAGCACCGCCCCTGCTATAATGAACGCCCCATCCACCCTTGTGCCACCCGGGGATTCCAGGGTGCTGAGATGGTTGACGTTTTGTTCGCCACGTCGTTTCGCCCAGCGACGCAGGAACTGCCCAAAAAACTAGCCAAAACTGGCCAGAAACGGGCCAAAACTGGACATTTTTGGCTGAGCGAGCGAGCGGCGAGTGGCGGACAGCGAGCGAAGCGAGTGGCAGCATCGTCCCTGCTATACGAAGGCCCCATCAAGCCCTGTGCCACCCGGGGGGTTCCAGGGTGCTGAGATGGCTGACGTTTTGTTCGGCCACGCCGTTCGCCGCGCACGCAAGAACTGCCCAAAAACTGGCCAAAAACGGCTAAAAAAACAGGCCAAAACTGGTCATTTTTTTGGCTGAGCGAAGCGGCCGGGCGAAGCGGACAGCGAAAGCAAAGCGAGAGGCAGCACCGCCCCTGCTATACGAACGCCCCATCCAGCCCTGTGCCACCCGGGGTTCCAGGGTACTGAGATAGCTGACGTTTTTTGTTCGCCATTTGCGTGGCCGCTGCGCACGCAAGAACTGCCCAAAACTGGCCAAAACGCCCAAAAAGGGGCCAAAACTGGCCATTTTGGCTGAGCGAAGCGAAGGGCGAGCGGGCGGACAGCGAGCCGAGAGGCAGCACCGCCCCTGCTATACGAACGCCCCATCCAGCCCTGTGCTACCCGGGGGTTCCAGGGTGCTGAGATGGCTGACGCTTTTGTTCGCCACGCCGTTCGCCGCTGCACGCCAGAACTGCCCAAAAAACTGGCCAAAACAGCCCAAAATGGGCCAAAACTGGCCATTTTTTTTGGCTGAGCAAGTTGAGTGGCGAAGCGGCGGTGGACAGCGAAGCCAAGCAGAGGCAGTTCGCCCCTGCTATCTTAACGCCCCATCCAGCCCTGTACCACCCGGGGGTTCCAGGGTGCTGAGATGGTTGACGTTTTGCTCGCTGCCGTCGCTCGCCGCGGCACGCCAGAACTGCCCAAAAAACTGGGCCAAAAAACTGGCCATTTTGGCTGAGTGATGAGCGAAGGGCGAAGCGGTGGACAGCGAGCGGCCAGAGGCAGCACCGCCCCTGCTATCTTAACGCCCCATCCAGCCCTGTGCACCCGGGGGGTTCCAGGGTGCTGAGATGGCTGACGTTTTGTTCCGCCACGCCGGTTCGCGGCGGCACACCAGAACTGCCCAAAACTGGCAAAAACAGCCCAAAACCGGGCCAAAACTGGCCATTTTTTGGCTGAGCGAAGCGGCGAGTGGTGGACAGCGAAGGCTGGTTAGAGGCTGCACCGCCCCTGTAATAATTTAACGCCCCATCCACCCCTGTGCCACCCGGGGTTCCAGGGTGCTGAGATGGCTGACGTTTTTGTTCGCCAAGGCTGCTCGCCAAGGGCACGCAAGAACTGCCCAAAAACTGGCCAAAACGGCCCAAAAACGGGCCAAAACTGGCCATTTTTGGCTGAGCGAGAGAGCGGCGAGCGGCGGACAGCGAGCGAAGCGAGTGTGACGCCCGTCAAAAATATATCGACAATATTTAAAATTTTCATCATAACTAACCCTGGATCTAAGCACACATTTGAGGTCACTAAGAAAACATTCAGATCAAAATTTCACCTCTATAGTCTACAAATTCATAACCCTGTGCATTTCATAAACATACCACACATCACTCGATAATTCACACAATCAGAACTCAACTCATCAAAATAATAACCACAACATAAATTCACAAAAGGGGAAGTCTATGCAGTCACCAAACCAACGATTATCATAAGATCATATCATTATACGAATATAACTTAACATACCAAAATCCTATACATGAGGGATCCTTTATCTTACACAAAATCCACAGGTTTAGATTCATCGTCACATTTCATAAGATGCAGAGTATCTTATACAACAAATACACATATGCTAACAAAGATCTGCCCAAAATCTTCTAAACTTTCCACCACCTCAGCCCAATCTTATCATTTAAGCAAGCAATATGCTATCCTGAAAAATTTATCAATAAACGGGGTGAGCATAAAGAGCTCAGCAAGTGACTAACATATCCATATCAAAATAGTACAACTTCTAAAGAGATACAGTTCCAAAATACAAGGCAGAATATACGATTTCGTAGACATAGTATCATTAAGAGCAGAACACAATTGTCATTTCAATCTTACATATTTGATTCCTGACAGATTGGGGCATAGAGTAATTGGAGCATATCAGTAACAAAGGAAACATATCGGAGCTTATCAATGGCATATAAAATGTACCGAAGCATATCAACGGCATATGGAACATTTCGAAGCAAAATCATCAGTGAATGAAGCATATCAGAGCATATCAAAACAAATATCATACAGAAGCTCAGACGTCGTCCTTGACGTTGTAATCATATCATTCTTATCCAGAGCATGAACAGAAACAACTCACCAAAACTCTGGATGTCATATCAAACATATAGAAGGTGTGGTGGGATCTCAGTCAGAATGTGATTCATCCATTTCTGAATGACCACCTAACAAAAGTCTCCCACGTCTGGGAGATCCCTCCACCCACGTCTAGGTGAAGTCAGAGGGGCCGGCAGAGCATCGCAGGCTCTAAGCACATACCCTTTACCATTTCTGGCAAAGGTCCAGAATATCCCACGAAGCGGGACCCCACAGAGCGGGTAATAAGCGCATCCCACGGAGCGGGACCCCACAGAGCGGGTATTAAGCGCATACCCTTTACCATTTCTGGCAAAGGTCTAGACAATCCCACACACCAGAGTACAAGAGGGTAGTTTTAACAATAAGTAGCATATATCGGAAGCACACGCGGAACAACAAACGTGCATGTGCCTTTTCGAGACAATACGAAACAAAGAACAAATCTCTCACAAATGTATTCAGATTTGGAATGAAATAAAAACAAGAGTGTACAGGGATTCCAAGCAATCATATTTAGCTCAAATCCAATAAGAAGGTTAGACGAATTCAAATATCCAAAGGAATGGAGCAGAATACGCGAAATCGACCAAAGCTCGATTTCGGACAGAATTCCAGTGGCACATCAAACAAATACTTCAGAATATCAATTATGCTCCAATACCCATAAGAAAACTATGGTCGAACCATATATCAATCTATATTCTGATGGAATAAATTTCATACGAAACAGGCTTCCCAACGCGGAGTTACCTTTGATTTGGTAACACAAGGTCAAAAACACAATCACTGGTTTGCAGAATTTATAGGGTCGGATTCAACAGACAATAGGGTAGGCAATTGAAATCCAAAATTTTCAAACTATAAGTCAAAAGAAAGATTTTCAAGTTTAGTTTCAAATAAAATCAGTTTGGTACAATTCAGAATTTTCAACAGGGAGTTATAGGCATTTTAGTATCGACAGGTCAGAAATCTTGAACCCTGTTTTACAGTGTCTATAGGCTCAATTGAATCAGATGTTTGGGTAAGTATTCGGTGTCCAAAATCTACAAAATCAGTGTCAACAGGAAGATATAAGAGTCTAATTTTCAAACAAAATAGTTCCTGCCCGAATTCACATTTTGTACTAAAACTTATAGCTGAAACAGTGTATAGGGGTCAGTTTACCGAAAAAAGACTTCAAAATCCATGGTTCTATGTCCAAAGAGAGACATATCAGTTTCTAAATAGAAATCCTTCAATTTATTTTGATTCAACATAAAAACAGAGACTAAAAATTCTGTAGGATGGGGTTAGAACACTTGCCTTAGAGAATTTTTGACCCCCAATTGAGAAGATTGAGCAAGAAAACTTAAAGCCCCAATTTCTTCTTCCTCTTCTTCTTCTTCTTCTTCTTCTTCTTTCTTTCTTTCTTTCCCATATCATCCACGCAGCTGCCTTCCCTGCTTCCTTAAGAACGAAGGCAGAGAGGCTTAAGCGGTGGAGTTTGTATTTTTGTACATTTTACAGTTTAGTCCTTGTATTTAACATATTTACGATTAGGTCCTCAGATTTTTTTTTTTTTTTTTTTTGAACAGATCTCCCAAATCTTATAAATAAGTTACCTCT
Organism: Musa schizocarpa; assembly: GCA_900464855.2. Classification (NCBI taxonomy): domain Eukaryota; kingdom Viridiplantae; phylum Streptophyta; class Magnoliopsida; order Zingiberales; family Musaceae; genus Musa; species Musa schizocarpa. The sequence goes on from UBIG03000092.1 coordinate 20,436, forward strand.
AATTCATACACTATTTATTTTGTCAATTTAAAATAAATGCTTACATTATCACCAGAAACTTATACGAAAATTCGGAAATGAGGGGTGTTACACTCTACCCCCCTTAAAAGAAAAATTTAGTCCTCTAAATTTATCGTACCTCTATCGATGAAAAGACGGGGGTACACCTTTTTCATTTCCTCCTCTAGCTCTTAAGTTGTTTCCTCTCCAGAATGATGTCTCCAAATTACTTGAACCAGTGAGATGACCCGATTCCTTAGGACTTTTTCTTTCTTATCAACGATCTGAATAGGCTCTTCCACATAAGATAAATCTTTATCAATCTCCACCAGCTCATACTTAATGATGTGAGAAGGGTCATATATATACTTCCTAATCATCGAGACATGAAATATATCATGGACATGACTCAATCTTTGGTGGCAAGGCAACCTGTAGTTTACGTAACCAACCCTCTCAAGAACCTCAAAAGGTCCAATAAATTGGGCTTAACTTTCCTTTCTTCCCAAACCTAATAATGCCTTTGGAAGGGGAGACTTTCAGAATACAAAATCTCCATTTCAAACTCAATATCTCGTCTTCTATTGTCGGCATAACTCTTTTGATGACTCGAGCAGTTTTTAACCTTTTCCTTATAACTTGAATTTTCTGGAAGTTTCTTATACCTTGTCCGGTGGCAATGACTTTTCTGTCACCAACTTCTTCCCAACATATAGGTGTTATGCACTTTCGCCCATATAAAGCTTCATAAAGAGCCATCTGAATACTTGAATGATAACTATTATTATAAGTGAACTCAACAAGTGAAATATCCTTATCCCATTCACCTTTCCAATCCATAACATAGGCTCTAAGCAAATCCTCAAGTGTTTGAATTGTTCTTTCGAGTGACCATCACCGAGGATGATATGCAGTACTAAACTTAACTTTAGTGCCCTTAGATTCCTGTAATCTTCTCCGAATCTAGAGAGAAATCTGGAGTCTCTATCGAGATGATCTCCTTTGGAATACCATGAAGTCTTACTATTTCACCGACATATAAATCTGCAAGTCTATCAAGTTTAATAAGTCATATTAATCGGTAGGAAATATGCAGATTTTGTTAACCTATCAATGATAACCCAAATAGCATCATGCTTTTTTAGAGGTTCTGGGTAGTCCAAAAACAAAATCCATAGTAATGCATTCCCATTTCCATTCAGAATATCTAAAGGTTGTAACAACCCTCCGTGTCTTTGGTGTTCTATTTTGATTTGTTGACAAGTCAAACATTTTGAAACATACATTACAATTTCCTTCTTCATGCCTTCCCACCAATAATGACTTTGAAGATCTCTATACATCTTAGTGCTCCCAGGATGTATGGTGTACTTTGAAGTTATGACTTTCCTTTAGGATTTGATTCTTGATATCTAGTTCATTTGGTACACATACCCTCTCCCCAAATCTCAATAGGCCATTCTTTGAAACTTGAAATTGTGGCTTCAATTCCTTTTCTAGTCTAGTTTCAAATAAAATCAGTTTGGTACAATTCAGAATTTTCAACAGGGAGTTATAGGCATTTTAGTATCGACAGGTCAGAAATCTTGAACCCTGTTTTACAGTGTCTATAGGCTCAATTGAATCAGATGTTTGGGTAAGTATTCGGTGTCCAAAATCTACAAAATCAGTGTCAACAGGAAGATATAAGAGTCTCTTCTGGAATTAGTACTAATATGTGGTACGATCCTTGGGTGAATGGGAAGAGTATATTTCAATTATATGGTGACAGAATACGAAAAGATCTCGGGGCTCCCAAAGATTGGAAGGTTTCTGAGTTCATTGCTAACGGTACCTGGTGTCTCCCTAATCCTATTTCCCCCGAAATGTTATCACTTTGGCCGACTATTATAGCTATTCCAATCACGAACAACTCTTCAGATAAACTTATTTGGCCTCATGACAATGGCAAATTTAGTGCCACATCTGCATGGAATCAAATTAGGCAAAGAAATAACAAGTGGGTCCCATGCAGTTGGACATGGGATCGACCGGGATCACAAAGACATTCCTTATGTACATGGCAGGCCCTTCTCAATAAACTACCTACAATAGACAATATGAAAAGAAGAGGTATCTATCATGTTAACCGATGCTCCCTTTGTATGCAACAAGAAGAAACTGTTGACCACCTTTATTTTGCATTTTTGTGATTATACAAAATGGATATGGAAGGAGATTCTCCAGCGATTTGAACTCAATAGACTGCCGCAACCAAACTTGCACCAAGAACTAGGCTAACTCATGCAATGTTTTCAAGAAAAGGTCCTCTCACACAACTGGCAAAGGTTACTTTCAGATCGCTATTTGGTGGATGTGGAAGGAGAGATGTAACAGAATCTTTAAATGTCAACACACAAACAATGCTCAGCTATTGAAAGAGATTATTAGAGACTCAAGATCCCAGTATGGAGCAAGATCTCAAAACGGAGCACTTTTACCCAAAGAGAAAAATATATTTTTTATCAATTTTAATTTTGCTATTAGCTAAAGATCTTGGGAATGATGCCAAATTTTGATATATCTGGATAAACATTTTCTATTTTGATTATAATTAGGAGTTATAGTCTACAACATGTGTAGTCATAACTATCGCATTCGCACTCTATGAGTTACATGGCTTTGTCTATGACTTGTATAGATAAAGCTACTTGTAGAAACTTTACACATAATCAATTTACTTTTACTTACCAAAAAAAAAAAAATAAGAGTCTAATTTTCAAACAAAATAGTTCCTGCCCGAATTCACATTTTGTAGTAAAACTTATAGCTGAAACTGTGTATAGGGGTCAGTTTACAAAAAAAAGACTTCAAAATCCATGGTTCTATGTCCAAAGAGAGACATATCAGTTTCTAAATAGAAATCCTTCAATTTATTTTGATTCAACATAAAAACAGAGACTAAAAATTCTGTAGGATGGGGTTAGAACACTTGCCTTTGAGAATTTTTGACCCCCAATTGAGAAGATTGAGCAAGAAAACTTAAAGCCCCAATTTCTTCTTCCTCTTCTTCTTCTTCTTCTTCTTCTTTAATTCTTTCTTTCCCATATCATCCACGCAGCTGCCTTCCCTGCTTCCTTAAGAACGAAGGCAGAGAGGCTTAAGCGGTGGAGTTTGTATTTTGGTATATTTTACAGTTTAATCCTTGTATTTAACATATTTACGATTAGGTCCTCAGGGTTTACATATAGGTCCTCAGATTCTTTTTTTTTTTTTTTTTTTTGAACAGATCTCCCAAATCTTATAAATAAGTTACCTCTGATTCATACACTATTTATTTTGTCAATTTAAAATAAATGCTTACATTATTACCAAAAACTTATACGAAAATTCGGAAATGAGGGATGTTACACTCTACCCCCCTTAAAAGAAAATTTTAGTCCTCTAAATTTATCGTACCTCTATCGATGAAAAGACGGGGGTACACCTTTTTCATTTCCTCCTCTAGCTCCTAAGTTGTTTCCTCTCCAGAATGATGTCTCCAAATTACTTGAACCAGTGAGATGACCCGATTCCTTAGGACTTTTTCTTTCTTATCAACGATCTGAATAGGCTCTTCCACATAAGATAAATCTTTATCAATCTCCACCAGCTCATACTTAATGATGTGAGAAGGGTTATATATATACTTCCTAATCATCGAGACATGAAATATATCATGGACATGACTCAATGCCGGTGGCAAGGCAATCCCCGTGTTTAATGTAACCAACCCTCTCAAGAACCTCAAAAGGTCCAATAAATCTGGGGCTTAACTTTCCTTTCTTCCCAAACCTAATAATGCCTTTGGAAGGGGAGACTTTTCAGAATACAAAATCTCCGATTTCAAACTCAATATCTCGTCTTCTATTGTCTAAAGATAACTCTTTTTTTGATGACTCGGAAAGCAGTTTTAACCTTTTTTCCTTATAACTTGAATTTTCTGGGAAGTTTTTCTTATACCTTGTCCGGTGCTAACAGCTTTCTGTCACCAACTTTTTTCCCAACATATAGGTGTTATGCACTTTTCGCCCATATAAAGCTTCATAAAGAGCCATCTGAATACTTGAATGATAACTATTATTATAAGTGAACTCAACAAGTGAAATATCCTTATCCCATTCACCTTTCCAATCCATAACATAGGCTCTAAGCAAATCCTCAAGTGTTTGAATTGTTCTTTCCGACCTGACCATCAGTCCCGAGGATGATATGCAGTACTAAACTTAACTTTAGTGCCCTTAGATTCCTGTAATCTTCTCCAGAATCTAGAGAGAAATCTGAGTCTCTATCAGAGATGATCTCCTTTGGAATACCATGAAGTCTTACTATTTCATCGACATATAAATCTGCAAGTCTATCAAGCGAATAAGTCATATTAATCGGTAGGAAATATGCAGATTTTGTTAACCTATCAATGATAACCCAAATAGCATCATGCTTTTTAGAGGTTCTGGGTAGTCCTGAAACAAAATCCATAGTAATGCATTCTCATTTCCATTCAGGAATATCTAAAGGTTGTAACAACCCTCCAGGTCTTTGGTGTTCTATTTTGATTTGTTGACAAGTCAAACATTTTGAAACATACATTACAATTTCCTTCTTCATGCCTTCCCACCAATAATGACTTTGAAGATCTCTATACATCTTAGTGCTCCCAGGATGTATGGTGTACTTTGAAGTTATGACTTTCCTTTAGGATTTGATTCTTGATATCTAGTTCATTTGGTACACATACCCTCTCCCCAAATCTCAATAGGCCATCCTTTGAAACTTGAAATTGTGGCTTCAATTCCTTTTCTAGTCTAGTTTCAAATAAAATCAGTTTGGTACAATTCAGAATTTTCAACAGGGAGTTATAGGCATTTTAGTATCGACAGGTCAGAAATCTTGAATCCTGTTTTACAATGTCTATAGGCTCAATTGAATCAGATGTTTGGGTAAGTATTCGGTGTCCAAAATCTACAAAATCAGTGTCAACAGGAAGATATAAGAGTCTAATTTTCAAACAAAATAGTTCCTGCCCGAATTCACATTTTGTAGTAAAACTTATAGCTGAAACTGTGTATAGGGGTCAGTTTACCGAAAAAAGACTTCAAAATCCATGGTTCTATGTCCAAAGAGAGACATATCAGTTTCTAAATAGAAATCCTTCAATTTATTTTGATTCAACATAAAAACAGAGACTAAAAATTCTGTAGGATGGGGTTAGAACACTTGCCTTTGAGAATTTTTGACCCCCAATTGAGAAGATTGAGCAAGAAAACTTAAAGCCCCAATTTCTTCTTCCTCTTCTTCTTCTTCTTCTTTCTTTCTTTCTTTCCCATATCATCCACGCAGCTGCCTTCCCTGCTTCCTTAAGAACGAAGGCAGAGAGGCTTAAGCGGTGGAGTTTGTATTTTGGTATATTTTACAGTTTAATCTTTGTATTTAACATATTTACGATTAGGTCCTCAGGGTTTACATATAGGTCCTCAGATTCTTTTTTTTTTTTTTTTTTTTGAACAGATCTCCCAAATCTTATAAATAAGTTACCTCTGATTCATACACTATTTCTTTTGTCAATTTAAAATAAATGCTTACATTATCACCAGAAACTTATACCTAAAAATTCGGAAATGAGGGGTGTTACACCGAGAGGCAGCACCGTCCCTGCTATACGAACGCCCCATCCACCCCTGTGCCACCCGGGGGGTTCCAGGGTGCTGAGATGGCTGACGTTTTGCTCCGCTAATGTCGTTCGCCGCGGCACGCAAGAACTGCCCAAAAACTGGCCAAAACGGCCCAAAAAGGGGCAAAACTGGCCATTTTTGGCTGATCGAGCGAGCGGCGAGCGACGGACAGCGAGCGAAGCGAGTGGCAGCACCGTCCCTGCTATACGAACGCCCCATCAAGCCCTGTGCCACCCGGGGGGTTCCAGGTTGCTGAGATGGCTGACGTTTTGCTCCGCTCACGTCGTTCGCCGCGGCACGCAAGAACTGGCCAAAACGGCCCAAAAATAGGCCAAAACTGGTCATTTTTGGCTGAGCGAGCGAGCGGCGAGCGACGAGCGGCGGACAGCGAGCGAAGCGAGAGGCAGCACCGTCCCTGCTATACGAACGCCCCATCCAGCCCTGTGCCACCCGGGGGGTTCCAGGGTGCTGAGGTGGCTGACGTTTTGCTCCGCTCACGTCGTTCGCCGCACGCAAGAACTGCCCAAAAAACTGGCCAAAACTGGGCAAAACGGGCCAAAACTGGCCATTTTTGGAACGAAGCGGGCGGCGGCGGACGGCGAAGCGGCGAGAGGCAGCACCATCCCTGCTATCTGAACGCCCCATCCAGCCCTGTGCCACCCGGGGTTCCAGGGTGCTGAGATGGCTGAAGTTTTGCTCGCCACGCCGTTAGCCGCGCACGCCAGAACTGCCCAAAAAACTGGCCAAAACAGCCCAAAAACGGGCCAAAACTGGCCATTTTGGCTGAGCTGAAGGCGGCGGCGGTGGACAGCAATAAGCGAGAGGCAGCACCGTCCCTGCTATCTGAACGCCCCATCCAGCCCTGTGCCACTCGGGGGTTCCAGGGTGCTGAGATGGCTGACGTTTTGCTCCGCCGCGTTGTTCACCGCGACACGCAAGAACTGCCCAAAACTGGCCAAAGGGCCCAAAAACGGGCCAAAATTGGCCATTTTGGCTGAGCGAAGCGGCCGACGGCGGACAGCGAGCGAAGCGAGAGGCAGCACCGTCCCTGCTATACGAACGCCCCATCCAGCCCTGTGCCACCCGGGGGGTTCCAGGGTGCTGAGATGGCTGACGTTTTGCTCCGCTCACGTCGTTCACCGCGGCACGCCAGAACTGCCCAAAAACTGGCCAAAACAGCCCAAAAACGGGCCAAAACCGGCCATTTTTGGCTGAGCGAGCGAGCGACGAGCGGTGGACAGCGAGCGAAGCGAGAGGCAGCACCGTCCCTGCTATACGAATGCTCCATCCAGCCCTGTGCCACCCAGGGGGTTCCAGGGTGCTGAGATGGCTGACGTTTTGCTCTGCTCGCGTCGTTCGCGTGACGCAAGAACTGCCTAAAAACTGGCCAAAACGCGGCCCAAAACGGGCCAAAACTGGCCATTTTTTGGCTGAGCGAGCGGCGGCGGCGCGGCGGACAGCGGCGAAGCGAGAGGCAGCACCGCCCCTGCTATCTGAACGCCCATCCAGCCCTGTGCCACCCGGGGGGTTCCAGGGTGCTGAGATGGCTGACGTTTTGCTCCGCTCACATCGTTCGCCGTGGCACGCCAGAACTGCCCAAAAACTGGCCAAAACTGGCCATTTTTGGCTGAGCGAGCGAGCGGCGAGCGGTGGACAGCGAGCGAAGCGAGAGGCAGCACCGTCCCTGCTATACGAATGGCCCATCCAGCCCCCTGTTCCACCCGGGGGGTTGCAGGGTGCTACGTTCGATGATGTTTTGCTCCGCTCACGTCACGTCGTTCGCTGCGGCACGTAAGAACTGCCCGAAAACTTGCGCAAGAAAGGGCCGGGGCCAACACTGGCCATTTTTGGCTGTGCGAGCGAGGGGCGAGGGGCGAGCGGCGGGGCGGACAGCGAGAGGCAGCGTCGTCCCTGGTTGGGTTCATTGTATTGTCTGAACCCAAAGCCAACAGGGTGCTGAGATCTGCTGATATAAATGAGCAAGTTGATTATAATTCTGCCAAAGACCCTTTAACTATTCATCAAGGACCAATGACAAGAGCGAAAACTAAAGGGATGAAAGAAGCCTTAACTTGTTTATTAGAAGGCATTTGGAAGGAGCAAGCTAGTCAAAACTTGGTCAAGGTTCTATGGATACAAGAAGTGCCTAAAATAATCAACCTGATTCAAATAAGTCAACATCATGAAGAGAAATTCCAACCTTGAGAGAAGGATGAATTTTTAGCCATCTTTGAAGAATAAAGGTCATTCAGCCATATTGGACCATATCAGGATTTGTGGGCTTATTCATGAATAATTATTCAAATCAATTCAATGTAGATTCATGAGTAATCTACATTCATGCATTAGGAATATAAATGTCATGACGATTCTTCCTTTCTTTTTGACAATGACAAAGGGGGAGTAGCGGCTATACTGTAGCGGCGGGCGGCGATACTGTAGCGGCGACCAGATCTAGGGCGACGGCACTGTAGCGGTGATCAGATCTCCCAAGGGCGACGCTACTGTAGCGGCGGCGGCCCAGATCTAGGGCGACGGTACTGTAGCGGCGGGCGGCGATACTGTAGCGGCGACCAGATCTAGGGCGACGGTACTATAGCGGCGACCAGATCTCCCTAGGACGATCCGACTCCTGCATTGTTGGCTTTCTCCCACGGGTGAAGGGCGACGGCACTATAGCGGTGATCAGATCTCCCAAGGGCGACGCTACTGTAGCGGGCGGCGCCCAGATCTAGGGCGACGGCACATGTAGCGACAACCATATCTCCCCTAAGGCGATCTAACTCCTGCAGCGTCGGCTTTCTCCCCGGCGAAGGGCGGCGACTTATTAATCAGAGGTGATCAGATCTCCCAAGGACGACAAAGATCAGAAGCGGCGGCGACGACACTGTAGCAGCGACTAGATCTCCAGAAGCGTCGGCTTCTCCCCAAAGGGCGACGATACTGTAGCAGCAACCATAAATCCCTAGGGTGACGGTACCATAGCGGCGATCTAATATACTGCAGCGGTGGCTTTTCCCAATGGCGTCGTTTTGAAGCGGCCACCGGAGGGATCAAACATGGCATCGATGGCCCCTAGGGCTGGCGATGGTGGCGAGAGGGTTGAAACGATGGCAAGGCTCCCTCACCGCTACCCCCAAGTTGCTCTTCCAACATATCTTTCCAGAGAGAAACTCCTTCGACCAACCAGCATCGAAGCAGGTCGCGCTCTAGATCGCGACAGCCTGCTCTCATTTCCAGCGATCCTCGGCCTTGGACTAGCCTCTTCAAGGCTCGATTTGGAAGTCCAGATCTAAGCTTGGAATTCTTTACTCCAGAAGTTCAGGCTGATAAGAAGATTGCTGTATACGAGACTGTTGATTCAGCAGAACTTATTGAGACATGGTCTATGGCGATTGTTGGCTATGTGGTAGGTCTCAAAACATCTTATTTCCCACTATCCTCATTTATCAAAACTTCGATGGGGAATATCGTCATTTGATCTTCATATCTTTGGAGAACGGATTCTTTGTTTGCAAGCTATACTCTGAAGAAGATTTGCAGCGAATCCTCGAAGGATTCTGGACTATCCATGGGTCATCCAATGATTCTCTGACGTTGGTCTCCTGATGTCCGTTTGGAGTTAGATAGCCTACAGTCTATTCCATTATGGGTATCCTTTCAAGGACTACCTCTACATCTTTGGAGTCGACGTTTTATTGCAAAGTTATGCAGCACTCTGGGACAACCACTCTACATCGACAAAGCAACAGCAGCTCAGGCGAGATTAGCATTTGCACGAGCATGTGTGCTGGTTTCTTCCGATGAAGATCTTTCCTAATGAGGTTTTTTATATCATTGATCTTGACGGGAACACTCGGAAGGTACATGTCTCATATTCCCGGAAGCCACAACGATGTCAGCGTTGCTTATCTTTTAGTCATCCAAATGGAGCTTGTCAAGAAAACCCTAAATCCAACCACAAAGGTCTATCGACCACGTCAAGCGCCCTCAGCAACAAAGTGATTCTTCTCTAATGGCAGCAGCACCGATGGTGGCAAAAACTATTAACATTCCGACTTGCAAAGGAAAGCACCGCGACAGAAGGACAATTCAAAACTTTATCTGTACCTATAATGTCGAGCCTTCCACAACAGAGGTTTCCGTGGTACTAGTGGACAGGAGAAACATAAGTCGGGAACTTCATCTCTTCCAATATCATGGGATCCATCCACACTAGCTCAACGAACTTCGAGGTCCAAGCAAATCTCGCTAGCAAGGATATTATTCCTCAACAAACCCAGGCCACAACAAACATTGCCAACAAGGATATTCTGTCTCAACAAACTCATGCTCCAACAAACCTTTCTAGCCGATTTGCTCCAACAAGTACTATCCGGGATATTGTGATGCAACAATCTTATCGAAGCTTCAACAAACCCCGCCAATCAAGACCACATGATTCAAGGTATTTTAAAGTTTAAAATCTACAAGTTTGTAGATGAAGTGGATAAATATAGGAATAAAGCCATAAAAAAGGTAAGGATATTAAAGGGAGGAAAATACAAAACCGAAAGATAAGAAAAAAGGATGGTACAATCCATCCAAAGTCGTAGGATGAATACCTTACTATCTTTTACTAATGAAGATAACATCTTTGGAATGTTCTGGACTTAATAAGCCGGAGAAATGTGGGAGCTCAATAGAATAATCAAGTCCGCCGCATGTGATATTGTTATTCTAGTGGAAACAAAAATTAAACAATCGCGCGTTCAAGCTCAAAAGAATTTAATATGGCCGGACGCAGAACTGTTTACCAATGACTCAAATGACACTTTTGGTAGAATATGGGTCTTATGGCATCCTAACTCTATTAATGCTTGGTTTATTTCTGCTCTTGATCAATTCATTCATCTTAAAGTAGAGGATAAAAAGAATGGTCTGTCAATTCAATTTCTTCGGTATATATGCTTCAAACAGTATGCAAGAAAGAAATACTCTTTGGTCCGGACGACTAATATAGTAAATGGCTGTCTCAATGTACCTTGGATTGTTCTTGGAGACTTTAATACTGTTTGGTACACAAATGAAAAACAGGGTGGTAGACAACTTTGAAAGCCAGCTTCAAAAAGTTCAATGATTACATTGACACTGCAGCATTGTTTGATATGAAATCTGTGGGTAATTGGCTCTCTGTAGTAATCAAGGTGCTGCCAACAGAAAAATAATGGCTCGACTTGATAGGTGTTTGATTAATCATGAATGGTTAACGGTTTACCCAGATTCACTTCTTGAGTATGGTGCTCCTTTGTTTTTCGACCATTCTTTAATGTATATACACGCAGAAAAAGCGACACCAAGAGGCAAGAAACCGTTTAGATTCTTTAACATGTGGAGTGCTCATCCTCAATTTCTTGATGTTATCAGATCTGCTTGGAATGTTAATGTGCATGGATCCCCCCCTTACATCTTATGTCAAAAGCTCAAAGCACTCAAAAGCAAGCACTAAAGGAGTGGAATACAAATACCTTTGGCAATATTAACGCCAGAGTTCAACTTTGCAGAAAGGAACTAATGTCATTGCAACATGAGCTGCAACTTCAACCAAAATGATGAAAATATTATCTACAAAGAGGCAGAAGCCAGAAATAACTTCATGCAAGCCTTAAAAAACAGGAGGAAAGTTTTGCAAAGCGTAAGTCTCGACAACATTGGCTTACGCTTAGGGGATTCCAATACAAAATTTTTCTATGCTTCAATTGCTACTCGAAGGGTTATTAACCGTATCGACAAATGCGAGACAAAGATGATAATCTTATTGAGAAGTTGGATGAGGTTAAAGCACACACAGAGCAATTTTTATTCCTTACTCAATCAAGCTGGGAAACCTAATAACATTCATGTGGAGCCGACTAGAAAACTTAATTCAAAGCTATTTCAATCCTCAATGCCCCAATTACAGATGATTTAAATTGTATGTGTTGTCTTTAAGTCACCAAAGCACAAAAGCCCAGGTCCGGATGGATTTCCAACTGAATTTTACCAAACCGCTTGGTCTATTATTGGAAATGATGTGATCAAGGCTTGCCAACATTTTTCTCTTCAGGTCATATTCTTAGAGAGATGAATTGCACTTTTTTATTTCCTTAATTCGAAGAATGTGGGGCTGATTCACTAGAGAACTATCGACCCATATCATTATGCAACTTTATTTACAAGATCATCTCCAAAGTATTGGCAAATAGAATGCAAAAGGTAATACACAAGATCATTAGCCCAAACCAAGCTGCTTTCATCAAAGGGAGAAGTATACATCATAACATTTTGCTTGCTAATGACTTGGTCAAAGATTTGCATTCAAAAGCAAGAGGGACAAAAATATGTTTTAAAGCTGATTTACTGGAAAGCCTTCGATTCAGTTAATAGGAAGTTTATCTATAAGATGCTCCTCGATATGAACTTCCCCCAAAGAATGGGTTAATTGGATTCAATCTTGCTTGGAAACTCCAAAGTTTTTTGATACTCTTTAATGGCTCACCAATTTTTTTTGGGAGCACGAATGGCATCAAACAAGGTGATCCACTCTCTCCGTATCTTTTTATTATTGCGATGGAAGGACATAGGCTGTATGTTGGAACACGCTAGTCTTAAATGGCAGCATTAAGGTACCCATTCTTTGTTTCTGTTCATATATCACATATAACATTTGCAGCAGATGACTTACTTATCTTTCTCCAAAATGAACCAACTTCAAGTAAAGAACACGGCTACTATTATGAATGACTTTGGTATGGTTTCGGACTTTGGTTAAATCATGCGAAAAGTAAAGTATATATGAGCCCTTACGTTGAGGATAATGTCTTTATTGCACAAACTTTGGGGGTTAGTGAGGGAAGCTTGCCAGTTCCTTATTTGGGTCTCCCGCTCATATCCACAAGCATTCAAAAAACCCACTGTCAGCCTATCTTGCAAAAAATAAAGAATAGAATTTCTTCTTGGAAAAATAGATTTCTATCAAAAGCAGGACGACTCGAACTCATCCGTTCGGTATTGCACTCCTACTCTATATATTGGTGCATAAATCGAACACACGATAAATAGACATTTCATATTAAAATCTTACGATGAGCATGGATCGAACACACGACCTTTAGATCTTCAATCTGCCGCTCTCCCAACTAAACTATCCCCGTTATTGGGCACCAAGAACTAGGCGAATTCATGCAATGTTTCTCAAGAAAAGGTCCTCTCACACAACTGGCAAAGGTTACTTTCAGATGCGCTATTTGGTGGATGTGGAAGGAGAGATGTAACAGAATCTTTAAATGTCAACACACAAACAATGCTCAGCTATTGAAAGAGATTATTAGAGACTCAAGATCCTGTATGGAGCAAGATCTCAAAACGGAGCACTTTACCCAAAGAGAAAAATATATTTTTATCAATTTTAATTTTGCTATTAGCTAAAGATCTTGGGAATGATGCCAAATTTTGATATATCTGGATAAACATTTTCTATTTTGATTATAATTAGGAGTTATAGTCTACAACATGTGTAGTCATAACTATCGCATTCGCACTCTATGAGTTACATGGCTTTGTCTATGACTTGTATAGATAAAGCTATTTGTAAAAACTTTACACATAATCAATTTACTTTTACTTACCAAAAAAAAAAATATATAAATATCATTTAATATATTCATTCCCTTTATACTTTGCCTTTGTACTATATAAACAAGGCTAACTCTCTTTGTATGGACACATTTTGGAGAAGTATATTCGACTTACAACACCGGTGAGTATTTTGTTTTTAAGTTCTTGCATGAACTTTGGACTTATCAAGCATTTATGTTTGTGGCGTTCAAAACCTAAGAAAAATCTTTGTTTTTCCTTTCAACTTATCAAGCTTCTTAGTTTGTGGCGTTTTAAGGGAATCAAAGTACTATTCTAATTACTTCATCAAATTTTCATTGATTATGTGATTAGAATAGTTTTCCTAACTTCAATCTTGAACGATCCATCTTGTTTCAAATCGTTGGAGGGGGTCAATTAGCATTCCATATGTATCATAGCTCTTTAGCTATCGGGGTATATGGTTGCTAAGTTGAAGATTTCCATCATTTGGTATCGAGACTCACTCAAGTTTGAGGTTTTGCGTATCTATTTATTTGCTATCTTTTAGATTTTCTTTTCTTTTCTCTTCTTCTTCTTCTTTTTGGCCAATATCTATATTTATTGTTCTTCTTTCATCTTTATTATTGTGCTTCTTGTGTTATTACTATTCTTATTTGTAATTCCACACTTCATGGTATAAAAAAAAAGAAAAAGAGATCAAAAAGTCAAAAAAAAAGGAGAGAAAATCAAAGGCTAAAAAAAAAAAAAAAAAAAAAGAGAGAGGGAAAATCAAAGGTCAAAAAAAAAAAGAGATCAAAATTAGAAAAAAAAAGATAAAGAAGCGAGTTCTTCATCCAATGATCTTTTAGTTCAAGCAATGCAGCAACAATTTGAACGTATGTTCAAAGTGATGGGAGATGTAAGAGATCATCTAGAAAGGCATGATGATGCAATTAATAGATTGCAAGGTGAACCACGACGTGGGAAACAACCAACCTTTGTCAATGATGAATATGATGGTGGCGATGACGTGGATGATGACCAAGTTACTCTAATTGGTCAAGATATTAATCCTAGAAGACAAACTAGGAGAGGACGTTTTGATGGTGTGGACAGAAACATAGGCAGCATCAAAATGAAAATTCCTTCTTTTCAAGGGAAGAATAATCCGGATGCCTATTTGGAGTGGGAACGAAAAGTGGAGATGATATTTGAATGTCACAACTACTCTGAAGAAAAAAGGTAAAATTAGCAGCTGTTGAATTTTTTTGATTATGCTATTGTTTGGTGGGATCAATTGTGTAAAGACAAAAGTAGAAATGGTGAAAGGCACTGTGGAGACTTGGTTGGAGATGAAACAAATCATGAGGAGGAGATTTGTCCCTAGCTATTACTATAGGGATTTGCATCAACGACTGCAAACCTTGACACAAGGTTCCATGAGTGTTGATGAGTATCACAAGGAGATGGAGATAACCATGATAAGGGCTAATGTGGATGAAGATCATTGAGGCCACCATGGCTCGATTCCTAAGTGGATTAAACAAGAACATTGCTGATCTTGTAGAATTGCAACATTATGTGGAGATTGAAGATATGGTGAATGTGGCCATGAAGATTGAGAGGCAACTCAAAAGAAAAGGCACAAGGTATGATTCAAAATCTTATTAGGGTTCTTCTTCTTCTTGGAAACCGAATTGGAGTAAAAGGATGATAAACCCATTGTTAAGCCTAAAATTGATGAGACTAAAGGTAGAAATGAATTAGGCAACAAGGGTAAAGGTGAGAATCTACCTAATCAAACTAGAGGTATTAAGTGTTTTAAGTGCCTTGGGCATGGACATGTATGTGCGTGAATGTCCTAATAAAAAAGTTATGATCATGAGGGATGGAATTGTAGAATCTGAAAGTGAGAAAGAGGATGATGAAGACATTCTAGAGGATACTAGTGATATAGAGTATGCTAAAGGTGAAAATCTAGTTGTTCAACGCATACTTAGTTTGCAAAATGAAAATGATGAACAAGGTGAACAACGTGAAAATATGTTTCATACTCATTGTTTGATTGCTAACAAGTTGTGTAATGTGATTGTTGATAGTGGAAGTTGCACAAATGTGGCAAGCACCTTGCTCGTGGAGAAACTGAAATTACCAACTATCAAGCATTCAAAACCTTACAAGTTACAATGGTTGAATGATAGTGGTGTAGTAAAGGTAAATCGACAAGTGTTAATTTCCTTTTCAATTGGTAGATATAAGGATGAAGTTTGGTGTGATGTGGTACCTATGTATGCTAGTCATATGTTATTGGGGAAACCATGGCAATACGATCGAAGGGTAATACATGATGGATTCAAGAACCGTTATTCTTTGATCATAGATGGACAGAAATATCAGCTTGGACCTTTGCCTCCAAAGACAATTTTTGAGGACCAAATGCGCATAAAACAACAATATGAGGAGCTTGAGTCTTCATTAACCAAAAATTTGGGGAGGGAAAAAGAAAGGGAGAAAAAAGAAAATGATGAGTTGAGTAATAAAAATGGGAGTATACTTATCAAAAAAAATAAAAATGAGAGTATTGGGAAATACAAGGGGAGAGAAAAAAAAGAAAGTTTGTGTGAAAGAAAAATGAGTATTTATGCCAAAATGAGTGATGTGAAGAAAGCCTTAACCATGAGGCAGCCCTTACTTGTACTTATGTACAAGGATGTTCTGATTACTTCTAACAAAATTGACAAAAGTTTGCCTAGTGTTATTGTTGATCTTTTGCAGGAAAATGAGGATCTCTTTCTCGAAGAAGTTCCTAATGGTTTGCCACCAATTAGAGGAATTGAGCATCAAATTGATTTCATTCCAGGTGCAAGCATACCAAATAAGCCAGCATATAGATGCAACCCCGAAGAGACCAAGGAAATCCAAAAACAAGTAAGTGAGCTTATGAAAAAAGGGTATGTGCGAGAAAGCATGAGTCCATGTGCAGTTCCTGTTCTGTTGGTGCCTAAAAAGGATGGATCATGGAGAATGTGTATTGATTGCCGAGCCATCAACAAAATCACGGTGATGAAGACACTGATTCGAGGACGAATCCTTTCAAGGAAAGGGGGAATGATATAAATGAGCAAGTTGATTATAATTCTGCCAAAGACCCTTTAACTATTCATCAAGGACCAATGACAAGAGCGAAAACTAAAGGGATGAAAGAAGCCTTAACTTGTTTATTAGAAGGCATTTGGAAAGAGCAAGCTAGTCAAAACTTGGTCAAGGTTCTATGGATACAAGAAGTGCCTAAAATAATCAACCTGATTCAAATAAGTCAACATCATGAAGAGAAATTCCAACCTTGAGAGAAGGATGAATTTTTAGCCATCTTTGAAGAATAAAGGTCATTCAGCCATATTGGACCATATCAGGATTTGTGGGCTTATTCATGAATAATTATTCAAAACAATTCAATGTAGATTCATGAGTAATCTACATTCATGCATTAGGAATATAAATGTCATTTAATATATTCATTCCCTTTATACTTTGCCTTTGTACTATATAAACAAGGCTAACTCTCTTTGTAAGGACATATTTTGGAGAAGTATATTCGACTTACAACACCGGTGAGTGTTTTGTTTTTAAGTTCTTGCATGAACTTTGGACTTATCAAGCATTTATGTTTGTGGCGTTCAAAACCCAAGAAAAATCTTTGTTTTTCCTTTCAAATTATCAAGCTTCTTAGTTTGTGGCGTTTTAAGGGAATCAAAGTACTATTCTAATTACTTCATCAA
>UBIG03000092.1:40000-55000 GCA_900464855.2 Musa schizocarpa
CAAGGACCCGAATGGGAGTAATGTCGTCTGTTGAGCGCTATGCGGGGTCAAGTGGGGAGAATATGAAGACGAAGGCACAAAAAAGTGAGGAAGGGCGAGCTGATGTATGTGGATATTAAGCTAAATGGCCAAGCGACCCCGTGCAATGGTGGATATGGGCGCTACCCACAACTTCATAGCCGATCGCGAAGCACAACGACTTAGGTTGACCTTGGAGAATTGCCCAAGTCGAATGAAAGGCGGTGAACTTCGAGGCCAAAGCGAATCTCGGGTTGGCGAAGGGTGTTCCTATCAAAATCCCGGGACTTGGAGCGGAAAACACCAACATGATGGCCGTGCCATCTGGGCGACTTCAAGTGATTCTTGGAATGGAGTATATGCATCTGGTGAAGTTGGTGCCGATGCCGTTCTTGAACTCCCTATGTATGATGGGAGGTGATGACCCTGCGTGGTTCCGTCTCTCGGGAGAGGAACCGAGGAGCCCCAACACATTTCGGCATTACAATTGAAGAAAGGGGTGCGAAAGGGCGACCGACATTCGTGGCTGCTATGAAGCTAGAGCCACTCAATGAAGAGGCCATTCAAGAACCTGTTGGTGGCGAACGTCTGAACGAGTTCAAAGGCGTTATGCCACCGAAGGCCGAAGACCCTTCCACCACGCAGAGGCGTGGATCACGATATCGAGCTGGAGCCAGAGTGAAGCCTCGGTGAGACCACCCTATCGCATGCCCCCCCCGAGTTGGCAGAACTCAGAAAGCAGTTAGGTGAACTGCTGGCGGTGGTCTCATCCGCAGCTCAAAAGCACCTTTCGGAGCTCCGGTTCTCTTCGGAAGAAACAAGATGGGAGTCTCCGATTATCGTCGACTATCGAGCCCTCAACAAAGTAGCGGTGAAGAACAAGTATCCCATCCCGCTCATTGCGGACTTGTTCGATCAATTGGGCAAAGGCAAAGTATTTCTCAAAACTTCGACCTTCGGTCGAGGGTATTGGCAGTGCGCATTCTTTGAAGGCGACGAAGCAAAGACTACGTGTGACCAGGTATGGGCGTTTGAGTTCTTGGTGATGCCTTTCGGCAACCAATGCTCCGGCCACATTCTGTACTCTCATGAACCAGCTATTCAAGGAGTACTTGGATAAGTTCGTGGTCGTCTATTTGGGACGATATCGCCGTCTCTGACCAAACGCCGAGGAGCACGTCAGCACACCTCGCGAAGCGATTTTCAAAGGTTCTCGGGGAGAACACTTTGTTCGTAAAAAGGGAGAAATGCTACTTTGCTCAAACTGAGATTCTATTCTTGGGGCATCGAATCGGTGATGGCTCCATTCGGATGGATAAGTCGAAGGTGCAAGCGATTCTTGAATGGCGAACTCAAAGAAGGTGCCGAGTTGAGATCCTTCCTTGGTTTCATCAACTACTACCGACGCTTCATTGCGGGATATTGAAGCGGGCAACCCCAATCGACGGAGTTCTTTGAAGAAGGAGCAGCCTTGGAAGTGGTCGGACAAATGCGAGATAGCATTCCGGGATCTAAAAGGCGTTGTTCTAGAAGAACCCGGTGCTCAAATTGCCAAACTATGGAGAGCCCTTTGAAGTCCATACAGATGCTTGGGACTTCGCTATTAGGGGAGTACTCATGCAGGAAGGTCATCCGGTGGCCTCACGGGAGCCGCAAACTCAACGAGACCAGAGAGGCGGTATCCAGTGCATGAGAAAGAGATGACAGCAAAGTGATCCATCGTCTGCGAGTTTGGGACACTACCTCCTCGGTCGCGATTTGTGCTGAGGACAGACAACAACATCGCCTGAGCTATTTCCAAACTCAGAAGAAGCTCTCCCAAAGCGGGCATGGTGGCAGGACTTCTGGCTGAATTTGATATGGCGATGGAGTACAAGCCCGGGAAGGCGAACGTCGTGGCCGATGCGCTGAGTCGGAAGGTGGAATGCGTGAATGCTGCACAACTGGAGGGCAGAGGCCAAGCAAGTCAGTTGCACTCCAACTTCCTTTCCCGAATCAAGGATGGACTGTATAGTGATCCCCAGGCAGTTATCCTGATGCAGCTCATCAAAGAAGGCAAAGCACGACGGTTTTGGGTCCAGGAGGGACTTGTTTACACGAAAGGGAATAGGATCTATGTTCCCGAAAGTGGACAATTTAAAGCGTGAACTCTTAAAAGAGTGTCACGATTCCCTTTGGGCTGGACACCGGGCATTCACGCTGGAACGTTGGCTCTCGTAGAGAGGGCCTTCTCTTGGCTAAAGATGGGGATTGATGTAGAGGAGTATGTTCGAACATGCCTTACCCGCCAACAAGACAAGGTGGAGCAGCGGAAGCCGGTGGGACTTTTGGAGCCGTTGCCCGTGCCGGAAAAGGCCATGGGAGAGCATTTCCTTAGACTTCATATCAAGCTTGCCACCCAGGGGGGACTTGGATCGATACCGTGGTGGTCGATCGGTTTTCAAAGTATGCAACTTTCATTGCTGCTCCCCTACAATTGCTCAGTGAAGAGGCGGCGGACCGATGATGATGAAGGGCGTAGTGAAGTATTGGGGAGTCCCCACAATATCATTAGTGATCGAGACGCTCGGTTCCTAGGACGATTCTGGACCGAGCTATTCAAATTGTTGGGGTCAAAGTTATACTTCTCTACAAGCCTCCACCCCCAGACGGATGGCCAGACTGAAAGAATAAATTCGCTCTTGGAGCAGTATCTCCGGCACTACGTGAGTGCCAATCAACGAGATTGGGTGAAGCTATTGGACACGCCCCAATTCTCCTACAACTTGCGGTGGAGCTCTGCATCCAACAAGAGCCCCTTCGAAATTATCACGGGACAACAACCGTCGACTCCACACACTATGGCAATTGGGTATCTTGGGAGTAGTCCATGACCTATCATTTCGCAAAGGAGTGGCATCGAAATGCCGATATTGCACGAGCTTACTTGGAGAAGGCGGCAAAACGGATGAAGAAGTGGGCAGACTTGGGAAGGCGACCACAAGAGTTCAAAGTTGGCGATTTGGTGTTGGTAAAGCTCCAACCAGCATCACTCCAATTCTTCAGGAAAAGAGTTCACAAAGGATTGGTGCATAAGTATGAAGGGCCCTTCCCAATTATTAGCAGAGTAGGCAACGTTTCCTACAAGTTGCAGCTGCCGGCGTGATTCAAAATTCACAACGTTCTTCACGCCAGCAACCTGAAGGCCTACCATTCGGATCCGCAAGATGCTTCTCGAAGTGTTCCAACTCGGCTACCTCCCATCACAGCCTCCTACGAGAAGCGAGTGGAAACCATTCTGGCGGATCGTAAGATAAAGCTACCCAACGGAGCGGAACAGACAGAGTACTTGGTGAAGTGGCGAAAGCTTCCCCGAACTGAAGCCAGTTGGGAGCCTGAAGACGCCCTGCGACATGAAGAAGAAGTCATCAACAACTACCAACAGGCGTCGACGAGGGCGTCGACAGTTTAAGTGGGGGAGAATGTCACGAACGATCGTCGCGCACCCGCAACAACTCTGTTCAACGAACCGTTCGTCGCTCGCACCTGCATGTATAGCTGCTTGACAGCATGCTTTCTCTTAGTTTTGGGTCATTTTGCTTGTAAATATGTAAGTTCGAACAAGCTGCAGCGTTGCAAAGCGACCGCTCACCGAACGAGCAAAACAGCCCCAAAACAGCCCAAATCAGCCTCGTTTTCGCGTGCCGCGGGAGGTGAGCGGAGAACTGCCTCCACTCACAAAATATCAGCCAGCTCAGTCCCCAGGAACCCCCCGGGTGGCACATGGCTGGATGGGGCTTTGGTTATATACCGGGCGTTGAACACTCTTTCGTAAGTTCACACGTGACCTTTACGGGAACTTGGTTTTGCGCCCGGGACCAGGAGAGTGGCTGTTTGTGGGCTTGCAGCTGTTCGTTCATCCTTGAAAGCCTTGTTTTTCTCCCTCTCCCTCCTTTCTCTTGTGCACACAGGGTGTTCATCGAATTGCTTGTAAAGCTTCCCTTTTCGCGAGACTTCGGGACTTGTCCGTTGCTCGTTCTTTCGAACTAACTTCTTTCTCTTTTACAGGTCCTTAGGGACCTGCGAGAGGTTACAAAGTGGGCTGATCCTTGCGGAGCAAGATCGCAAGGGCGAAGCGCGACTTAGGCAACGCAAGCTAAGTTCGCGTCTTTGCCACAAGGGTGACCCGCGACTTAGGCAACGCAAGCTAAGTTCGCGTCTTTGGCCGCAAGGGTGCCTCACGCCTTAGGTAATTCCAGCTAAGGTCATGACAACCCGGGGGGTTCCAGGGTGCTGAGATGGCTGACGTTTTGCTCCGCTCACGTCGTTCGCCGCGGCACGCAAGAACTGCCCAAAAACTGGCCAAAACTGGCCAAAAACGGGCCAAAACTGGCCATTTTTTGCTGAGCGGCGGCGGCGGCGACAGCGAAATGGCGAAGAGAGGCAGCACCGTCCCTGCTATCGAACGCCCCATCCAGCCCTATGCCACCCGGGGTCCCAGGGTGCTGAGATGGCTGACGTTTTTGCTCCGCCACGTCGTTCGCCCGCACGCGCAAGAACTGCCCAAAAACTAGCCAAAACTGGCCAGAAACGGGCCAAAACTGGCCATTTTTGGCTGAGCGAGCGAGCGGCGAGCGGCGGACAGCGAGCGAAGCGAGAGGCAGCACCGTCCCTGCTATACGAACGCCCCATCCACCCCTGTGCCACCCGGGGGGTTCCAGAGTGCTGAGATGGCTGACGTTTTGCTCCGCTCATGTCGTTCGCCACGACACGCAAGAACTGCCCAAAAACTAGCCAAAACTGGACAGAAACGGGCCAAAACTGGCCAAAACTAGCCATTTTTGGCTGAGCGAGCGAGCGACGGACAGCGAGCGAAGCGAGAGGCAGCACCGTCCCTGCTATACGAATGCCCCATCCGCCCCTGTGCCACCCGGGGGGTTCCAGGGTGTTGAGATGGCTGACGGTTTGCTCCGCTCACGTCGTTCGCCGCGGCACGCAAGAACTGCCCAAAAACTGGCCTAAACGGCCCAAAAACAGGCCAAAACTGGTCATTTTTGGCTGAGCGAGGGAGCGGCGAGCGGCGGACAGCGAGCGAAGCGAGAGGCAGCACCATCCCTGCTATACGAACGCCCCATCCAGCCCTGTGCCACCCGGGGGGTTCCAGGTGCTGAGATGGCTGACATTTTGCTCCGCTCGCGTCGTTCGCCACTGCACCCAAGAACTGCCCAAAAACTGGCCAAAACTGGCCATTTTTGGCTGAGCGAGCGGCGAGCGGCGGACAGCGAGCGAAGCGAGAGGCAGCACCGTCCCTGCTATACGAACGCCCCATCCAGCCCTGTGCCACCCGGGGGGTTCCATGTTGCTGAGATGGCTGACGTTTTGCTCCGCTCACGTCGTTCGCAGCGGCACGCCAGAACTGCCCAAAAACTGGCCAAAACTGCCCAAAAACGGGCCAAAACTGGCCATTTTGGCTGGCTGCGAAGCGGCGGCGGCGGTGGACAGCGAAGAGGAGAGGAAGCACCGTCCCTGCTATACGAACGCCCCATCTAGCCCTGTGCCCACCCAGGGGGTTCAAGAGTGCTGAGATGGCTGACGTTTGCTCCGCTCGCGTCGTTCGCCGCGGCACGCAATAACTGCCCAAAAACTGGCCAAAACGGCCCAAAAACGGGCCCAAACATGCCATTTTTGGCTGCGCGAGCGAGCGGCGGACAGCGAGCGAAGCGAGAGGCAGCACCGTCCCTGCTATACGAACGCCCCATACAGCCCTGTGCCACCCGGGGGGTTCCAGGGTGCTGAGATGGCTGACGTTTTGCTCCGCTCACGTCGTTCGCCGCGGCACGCAAGAGCTGCCCAAAAACTGGCCAAAACAGCCCAAAAACGGGCCAAAACTGGCCATTTTTGGCTGAGCGAGCGAGCGGCGAGCGAGCGGCGAGCGGCGGACAGCGAGCGAAGCGAGAGGCAGCACCGTCCCTGCTATACGAACGCCACATCCAGCCCTGTGCCACCCGGGGGGTTCCTGTTAGGATCGGAGCAGCACTAAGAGGGGGGGGTGAATTAGTGTAGCGGATAAAAACTTCGGTTTTATAAAAAATCTTTCGTATGAAGAGAGCGGAACTTGACAAGTTTAATCTTGAAAGCGTATTCTTAAATATGCGCAGCAAAAGTAATAAGGAACCAGAGCATATAAGAAGATTTGCAATAATATAAATAACAGTAATGAAACGCAAATCACAGATCACGCCGATTTTAGAGTGGTTCGGTCAAATGACCTACTCCACTTGCGAGGCCCCTCTTCGATGAGGCTCCCACCTTCCACTAGCAAGTCTCTTGAAATGGAAGGGTAAATACCCCTCTTAAAACTCTTTACAAGCGGTTCACTCTCTTACAGATTTTCGAGAAGAGATGAGGTGAACACTAGCAAATTGAAAAGAAAGAAAGCTAATACTTTTCTAAGATTTTTCTCTCAAACTCTTGCTGCTCAAAAGGTTGTTATCTCAGCTGAGATTTAAGGGGTATTTATAGGGCTCAAGAGGATTCAAATTTGGGCTCCAAAATTTGGGCTCCAAAATTCAAATTCTCTTTGGGTTCCCGATGCTGGCGGTGCCACCGCCCAGCCAAGCGGTGCCACCGCCCAGCGCTTGGGTGCTGGGCGGTGCCACCGCCCAGCCCAGGAGGTGTCACCGCCCAGCACTCGGGTGCAGGCGGTGCCACCGCCTACAGTGTTTTCAGCCCGCTACAGTGTTTTCAGCTCACCGCCTACAGTGTTTTCAGCCTACAGTGTTATAGGCCCCTACTTGGGTTATAGGATTAATACCTAATCCTAACCCTAATTAACATGCTAACTATGAATTTTAAAGACATTATATAAGCTATTACAAAGTCCATAAGTCAAGACTTCTTCCGGCGAGCTTCCGGCGAACTTTCGGCGGTCTTCCGATAAACTCTCGGAAACCATTCTGCGGACTCCCGGCAAGCTCTTAAACTTCACGATTTGATCTTGGCGAGTTCCAACGAGCTTCTTCGGCAAGCTCCGATCTTTCTCGGCAAACTCTGCGAACTTCCCATGAACCTTCCGGCGAGCTTCCAAAAAACCCTTCGGCAAGCTCCCTACTCATTCTCGGCTAGTTCCGGCAGCGTTCCCGATGATCCTTCGGACTTCCGTCGAACTCTTGAACTCCCAACGAATCCTTCGTGCTTGACTCCACACTTTGTTTCACTTTATGCCTTCATCGTTATCGTAGTTAATCCTGCACATGCAAACCAAAACTCTACTCCGATTTAGACAGTTATTACAACGCGAATTGACATTCTGTTGCCCGGCACGTCATTGGTTGGCGCTTCATTTGATTCTTTAGCACATCGTCCTCTCTTGCGGCTTGTTGCCCAATCGGCGATTGACCTCCGCAACCCCGATATCCTTGGCGCAATTCCGCTCTTCTTGGCCCGATGCCCGACGTTCGAAGCCTTCTGCCGTCCAATATCCTAACGTGATCTCCTCCGGCGCAACGTCAATTCCTCTTGCGTTAACTGTCTAATTCTGATCGAGTAGACCTGCATCACTCAAAATGCAGTTAAACATCTAAACACAATCAATTAGTTTCATCATCAAAATCCGAGATTCAACAGTTCCAGGGTGCTGAGATGGCTGACGTTTTGCTCCGCTCACGTCGTTCGCCGCGGCACGCAAGAACTGCCCAAAAAATGGCCAAAACTGGCCAAAAACGGGCCAAAACTGGCCATTTTTGGCTGAGCGAGTGAGCTGCGAGCGGCGGACAGCGAGCGAAGCGAGAGGCAGCACCGTCCCTGCTATCCGAACGCCCCATCCAGCCCTGTGCCACCAGGGGGGTTCCAGGGTGCTGAGATGGCTGACGTTTTGCTCCGCTCACGTCGTTCGCCGCGGCACGCAAGAACTGCCCAAAAAGTAGCCAAAACTGGTCAGAAACGGGCGAAAGCTGGCCAAAACTGTCCATTTTTGGATAAGCGAGCGAGCGGCGAGCGGCGGACAGCGAGCGAAGCGAGAGGCAGCACCGTCCCTACTATACGAACGCGCCATCCACCCCTGTGCCACCCGGGGGGTTCCAGGGTGCTGAGATGGCTGACGTTTTGCTCCGCTCACGTCGTTCGGAGCGGCACGCAAAAACTGCCCAAAAACTAGCCAAAACTGGCCAGAAACGGGCCAAAACTGGCCAAAACTGGCCATTTTTGGCTGAGCGAGCGAGCGGCGAACGGCGGACAGCGAGCGAAGCAAGAGGCAGCACCGTCCCTGCTATACGAACGCCCGATCCACCCCTGTGCCACCCGGGGGGTTCCAGGGTGCTGAGATGGCTGACGTTTTGCTCCGCTCACGTCGTTCGCCGCGGCACGCAAGAACTGCCAAAAAACTGGCCAAAATTGGCAAAAAACGGGCCAAAACAAGCCATTTTTGGCTGAGCGAAAGCGGCGGTGAGCGGAGGACAGCGAAGCGGCGAGAGGCAGCACCGCCCCTGCTATCGAACGCCCCATCCAGCCCTGTGCCACCCGGGGTTCCAGGGTGCTGAGATGGCTGACGTTTTGCTCGCTCACGTCACGCCGCTCGGCACGCACGCAAGAACTGCCCATAAACTGGCCAAAACGGCCCAAAAAGCGGGCCAAAACTGGCCATTTTGGCTGCTGGCGGCGGCGAGCGGCGGGAAAGCGATAGGCAGCACCTTCCCTTCTATATCGAATGCCCCATCCAGCCCTGTGCCACCCGGGGTTCCAGGGTGCTGAGATGGCTGACGTTTTGCTCCGCTCGCGTCGTTCGCCGCGGCATGCAAGAACTGCCCGAAAACTGGCCATTTTTGGCTGAGCGAGCGAGCGGCGAGCGGTGGACAGCGAGCGATGTGAGAGGCAGCACTGTCCCTGCTATACGAACGCCCCATCCAGCCCTGTGCCACCCGGGGGGTTCCAGGGTGCTGAGATGGCTGACGTTTGCTCCACTCGCGTCGTTCGCCTCGGCATGCAAGAACTGCCCGAAAACTGGCCAAAACGGCCCAAAAACGGGCCAAAACTGGCCATTTTGGCTGGCTGAAGCAGCGGCGAAGCGGCGGGCGGACAGCGAAATGGCGAGAGGCAGCACCGTCCCTGCTATCTGAACGCCCCATCCAGCCCTGTGCCACCGGGGGTTCCAGGGTGCTGAGATGGCTGACGTTTTGCTCTCGCCACGTCATTCGGCCGCGACATGCAAGAACTGCCCGAAAACTGGCCAAAAGCGGCCCAAAAGCGGGCCAAAACTGGCCATTTTGGCTGAGCGAAGCGGCGGGCGAAGCGACGGACAGCGGCGGCGAGAGGCAGCACCGTCCCTGCTATACGAACGCCCCATCCAGCCCTGTGCCACCCGGGGGGTTCCAGGGTGCTGAGATGGCTGACGTTTTGCTCCGCTCACGTCGTTCGCCGTGGCATGCAAGAACTGCCCGAAAACTGGCCAAAACGGCCCAAAAACGGGCCAAAACTGGCCATTTTGGCTGAGCGCTGGAAGCGGCGAAGCGGCGGACAGCAAGCGGCGAGAGGCAGCACCGTCCCTGCTATCACGAACGCCCCATCCAGCCCTGTGCCACCCGGGGTTCCAGGGTGCTGAGATGGCTGACGTTTTGCTCCGCTTCGTGGTCGTTTCGCCGCTGCACGCAAGAACTGCCCAAAACTGGGCCAAAAAAATAAAAAACGGGCCAAAACTGGCATTTTGGCTGAGCTGAAGCGGCGGCGGTGGACAACGAAGCGGCGAGAGGCAGCACCGTCCTGCTATCGAACACCCCATCCTGCCCCTATGCCACTCGGGGGTTCCAGGGTGCTGAGATGGCTGACGTTTTGCTCCGCTTTCGCGTCGTTCGCCCGGCACGCAAGAACTGCCCAAAAACTGGCCAAAACGCCCCAAAAAACGGGCCAAAACTGGCCATTTTTGGCTGAGCGAAGCGGCAGGCGGCGGCGATACGAAGGTTGGCGAGGCAGCACCGTCCCTGCTATCGAATGCCCCATCCAGCCCTATGCCACCCGGGGTTCCAGGGTGCTGAGATGGCTGACGTTTTGCTCGCCACGTCGTTTGCCGCGCACGCCAGAACTGCCCTAAAACTGGCCAAAACAGCCAAAAAAGGGGCCAAAACTGGCCATTTTTGGCTGAAGCGAAGGCGGCGAGCGGTGGACAATGAAGCGAGAGGCAGCACCGTCCCTGCTATCGAACGCCCCATCCACCCTGTGCCACCCGGGGTTCCAGGGTGCTAAGATGGCTGACGTTTTGCTCCGCTCGCGTCGTTCGCTGCGGCACGCAAGAACTGCCCAAAAACTGGCCAAAACGGCCAAAAACGGGCCAAAACTGGCCATTTTTGGCTGAGCGAGCGAGCGGCGATCGGCGGACAGCGAGCGAAGCGAGAGGCAGCACCGTCCCTGCTATATGAATGCCCCATCCACCCCTGTGCCACCCGGGGGGTTCCAGGGTGCTGAGATGGCTGACGTTTTGCTCCGCTCATGTCGTTCGCCGCGGCACGCAAGAACTGCCCAAAAACTGGCCAAAACTGGCCAAAAACGGGCCAAAACTGGCCATTTTTGGCTGAGCGAGCGAGCGGAGGACAGCGAGCGAAGCGAGAGGCAGCACCGTCCCTGCTATACGAACGCCCCATCTAGCCCTGTGCCACCCGGGGGGTTCCAGGGTGCTGAGATGGCTGACGTTTTGCTCCACTCACATCGTTCGCCGCGTAATGCAAGAACTGCCCAAAAACTTGCCAAAACGACCCAAAAACGGGCCAAAACTGGCCATTTTTGGCTGAGCGAGCGAGTGGCGAGCGGCGGACAGCGAGCGAAGCGAGTGGCAGCACCGTCCCTGCTATACGAACGCCCCATCCTGCCCTGTGCCACCCAGGGGGTTCCAGGGTGCTGAGATTGCTGACGTTTTGCTCCGCTCACGTCGTTCGCCACGGCACGCAAGAGCTGCCCAAAAACTAGCCAAAACGGCCCAAAAACAGGCCAAAACTGGTCATTTTTGGCTAAGCGAGCGAGCGGCGAGCGGCAGACAGCGAGCGAAGCGAGAGGCAACACCGTCCCTGCTATACGAACGCCCCATCCAGCCCTGTGCCACCCGGGGGGTTTCAGGGTGCTGATATGGCTGACGTTTTGCTCCGCTCACGTCGTTCGCCGCGGCACGCAAGAACTGCCCAAAAACCGGCCAAAACCGGGCAAAAACGGGCCAAAACTGGCCATTTTGGCTCGCGGAGAGAGCGGCGAAGGCGGACAACGACCGGCGAGAGGCAGCACCGTCCCTGCTATCGAACGCCCCATCCAGCCCTGTGCCACCGGGGGTTCCAGGGTGCTGAGATGGCTGACGTTTTGCTCGCCTCGCCGTTCGCCGCGGCACGCCAGAAGTACCCAAAACTGGCCAAAACAGCCCAAAAACGGGCAAAACTGGCCATTTTTTTTGAGCTGAGCGAAGCGGCGAAGCGGTGGACAGCGGCGATGTGAGAGGCAGCACCGTCCCTGCTATACGAACGCCCCATCCAGCCCTGTGCCACCCGGGGGGTTCCAGGGTGCTGAGATGGCTGACGTTTTGCTCTGCTCGCGTCGTTCGCCGCGGCATGTAAGAACTGCCCGAAAACTGGCCAAAACGGCCCAAAAACGGGCCAAAACTGGCCATTTTTGGCTGAGCGAGCGAAGCGGCGAAGCGGCGGACAGCGAATGGCGAGAGAGGCAGCACCGTCCCTGCTATCTGAACGCCCCATCCAGCCCTGTGCCACCCGGGGTTCCAGGGTGCTGAGTTGGCTGACGTTTTGCTCCGCTCACGTCGTTCGCCGCGGCACGCCAGAACTGCCCAAAAACTGGCCAAAACAGCCCAAAAACGGGCCAAAACTGGCATTTTTGGTTGAGCGAGCGAGCAGCGAGCGGTGGACAGCGAGCGAAGAGAGAGGCAGCACCGTCCCTGCTATACGAACGCCCCATCCAGCCCTGTGCCACCCGGGGGGTTCCAGGGTGCTAAGATGGCTGACGTTTTTCTCCGCTCGCGTCGTTCGCTGCGGCACGCAAGAACTGCCCAAAAACTGGCCAAAACGGCCCAAAAACGGGCCAAAACTGGCCATTTTGGTTTTAACGAAGCGGCGGCGGCGGACTGCGAAGCTTGGCGAGTGGCAGCGCCGCCTTCCTATACTGAACGCCCCATCCAGCCCTTTGCCACCCGGGGTTCCAGGGTGCTGAGATGGCTGACGTTTTGTTCGCTCCACGCCGTTCTCGCCAAGGCACGCCAGAACTGCCAAAAACTGGCCAAAACAGCCCAAAAAAACAGGCCAAAACTGGCCATTTTGGCTGAGCGAAAGCGAAGGGCGAAGCGGTGGACAGCGAGCGAAGCGAGAGGCAGCACCGTCCCTGCTATACGAACGCCCCATCCAGCCCTGTGCCACCCGGGGGGTTCCAGGGTGCTGAGATGGCTGACGTTTTGCTCCGCTCGCGTCGTTCACCGCAGCACGCAAGAACTGCCCAAAAACTGTCACGGCCCTCAAAAATATCGACAATATTTTAAAATTTTCATCATAACTAACCCAGGATCCAAGCACACATTTGAGGTCACTAAGAAAACATTCAGATCAAAATTTCACCTCTATAGTCTACAAATTCATAACCCTGTGCAATTCATAAACATACCACACATCACTCGATAATTCATACAATCAGAACTCAACTCATCAAAATAATAACCACAATATAAATTCCAAATGGGGAAGTCTATGCAGTCACCAAACCAACGATTACCATAAGATCATATCATTACACAAATATAACTTAACATACCAAAATCCTATACATGAGGGATCCTTTATCTTTACACAAAATCCACAGGTTTAGATTCATCGTCACATTTCATAAGATGCAGAGTATCTTATACAACAAATACACATATGCTAACAAAGATCTGCCCAAAATCTTCTAAACTTTCCACCGCCTCAGCCCAATCTTAACATTTAAGCAAGCAATATGCTATCCTGAAAAATTTATCAACAAACGGGGTGAGCATAAAGAGCTCAGCAAGTGACTAACATATCCATATCAAAATAGTACAACTTCCAAAGAGATACAGTTCCAAAATACAAGGCAGAATATACGATTTCATAGACATAATATCATTAGGAGCAGAAACACAATTGTCCTTTCAATCTTACATATTTGGTTCCTGACAGATTGGGGCATAGAGTAATTGGAGCATATCAGTAACAAAGGTAACATATCGGAGCTTATCAATGGCATATAAAATGTTCCGAAGCATATCAACGGCATATGGAACATTTCGAAGCAAAATCATCAGTGAATGAAGCATTTCAGAGCATATCAAAACAAATATCGTACAGAAGCTCAAACGTCGTCCTTGACGTTGCAATCATATCATTCTTATCCAGAGCATGAACAGAAACAACTCACCAAAACTCTGGATGTCATATCAAACATATAGAAGGTGTGGTGGGATCTCAGTCAGAATGTGATTCATCCATTTCTGAATGACCACCTGACAAAAGTCTCCCACGTCTGGGAGATCCATCCACCCACGTCTAGGTGAAGTCAGAGGGGCCGGCAGAGCATCGCAGGCTCTAAGCACATACCCTTTACCATTTCTGGCAAAGGTCCAGAATATCCCACAGAGCGGGACCCCACAGAGCGGGTAATAAGCGCATCCCACAGAGCGGGTAATAAGCGCATACCCTTTACCATTTCTGGCAAAGGTCCAGACAATCCCACACACCAGAGTACAAGAGGGCAGTTTTAACAATAAGTAGCATATATCGGAAGCACACGCGGAACAACGAACGTGCATGTGCCTTTTCGAAACAATACGAAACAAAGAACAAATCTCTCACAAATGTATTCAGATTTGGAATGAAATAAAAACAAGAGTGTACAGGGATTTCCAAGCAATCATATTTAGCTCAATTCCAATAAGAAGGTTAGACGAATTCAAATATCCAAAGGAACGGAGCAGAATATGCGAAATCGACCAAAGCTCGATTTCGGACAGAATTCCAGTGGCACATCAAACAAATACTTCAGAATATCAATTATGCTCCAATACCCATAAGAAAACTATGATCGAACCATATATCAATCTATATTCTGATGGAACAAATTTCATATGAAACAGGGTTCCCAACGCGGAGTTACCTTTGATTTGGTAACACAAGGTCAAAAACACAATCACTGTTTTGCAGAATTTATAGGGTCGGATTCAACAGATAATAGGGTAGGCAATTGAATTCCAAAATTTTCAAACTATATGTCAAAAGAAATATTTTCAAGTCTAGTTTAAAATAAAATCAGTCTGGTACAATTCAGAATTTTCAACAGGGAGTTATAGGCATTTTAGTATCGACAGGTCAGAAATCTTGAACCCTGTTTTACAGCGTCTATAGGCTCAATTGAAACAGATGTTTGGGTAAGTATTCGGTGTTCAAAATCTACAAAATCAGTGTCAAAAGGAAGATATATGAGTCTACTTTCAAACAAAATAGTTCCTGCCCGAATTCACATTTTGTACTAAAACTTATAGCTGAAACAGTGTATAGGGGTCAGTTTACCGAAAAGAAAACTTCAAAATCCATGGTTCTATGTCCAAATAGAGACATATCAGTTTCTAAATAGAAATCCTTCAATTTATTTTGATTCAACATAAAAACAGAGACTAACAATTCTCTAGGATGGGGTTAGAACACTTGCCTTTGAGAATTTTGACCCGAAGTGAAAAGATTAAAGCAAGAACCCTAAAAACCCCAATTTTTTTCTCTTCTTCTTCTTCTTCTTCTTCTTCTTCTTCTTTCTTTCTTTCTTTCTTTGATCACCCACGAGCTGCCTTCTCTGCTTCCTTAAGAACGAAGGCAGAGAGGCTTAAACGGTGAAGTTTGTATTTTTATACATTTTACAGTTTCATCCTTAGATTTATCATATTCACGATTAAGTCCTTAGGGTTTACATATAGGTCCTCAGATTCTTTCTTTTAACAAATCCTCCAACTCTTATGAATAAGTTCTC
>UBIG03000093.1:0-56045 GCA_900464855.2 Musa schizocarpa
ATTCAATTTCACTGGTATATATGCTTCAAACAGTATGCAAGAAAGAAATACTCTTTGGTCTGACCTGACTAATATTGTAAATGGCTGTCTCAATGTACCTTGGATTGTTCTTG
The DNA here is from genome assembly GCA_900464855.2 of Musa schizocarpa. Lineage (NCBI taxonomy): Eukaryota > Viridiplantae > Streptophyta > Magnoliopsida > Zingiberales > Musaceae > Musa > Musa schizocarpa. Next base: position 114 of record UBIG03000093.1, read on the forward strand.
GATACTTTAATATTGTTCGGTACATAAATAAAAAAAAAGGGGGGTAGACAACTTTAAGAAAGCAGACTTCAAATTTCAATGATTACATTGACACTGCAGCATTGTTTGATATATGAAATCTGTGGGTAATTGGCTCTCCTGGAGTAATCAAGGTGCTGCTAACAGAAAAATAATGGCTCGACTTGATAGGTGTTTGATTAATCATGAATGGTTAACAGTTTACCCAGATTCACTTCTTGAGTATGGTGCTCCTTTGTTTTCTGACAATTCTTTAATGTATATACACGCAGAAAAAGCGACATCAAGAGGCAAGAAACCGTTTAGATTCTTTAACATGTGGATTACTCATCCTTAATTTCTTGATGTTATCAGATCTGCTTGGAATGTTAATGTGCATGGATCCCCCGCTTACATCTTATGTCAAAAGCTCAAAGCACAGAAGCAAAGACACTAAAGGAGTGGAATACAAATACCTTTGGAATATTAACACCAGAGTTCAATTTTGCAGAAAAGGAACTAATGTCTTTGCAACATGAGCTGCAACTTCAGCCAAATGATGAAAATATTATCTACAAAGATGCAGAAGCGAGAAATAACTTCATGCAAGCCTTAAACAGGGAGGAAAGTTTTGCAAAGCAGAAGTCTCGACAACATTGGCTTACACTAGGGGATTCCAATACAAATGCTTTTCTATCAAGGGCTTCAGATCAACAAATGTAGAGACAAAGATGATAATCTTATTGAGAATTTGGATGAGGTTAAAGCACACCAAGAGCAATTTTTTTTATTCCTTACTCAATCAAGATGAGAAACCTAATAACATTCATGTGGAGCCGACTAGAAAACTTGATTCGAAGCTATTTCAATCCTCAATGCCCCAATTACATGTGACGAAATTGTATGTGTTGTCTTTAAGTCACCAAAGCACAAAAGCCCAGGTCCAGATGGATTTCCAGCTGAATTTTACCAAACTGCTTGGTCTATTATTGGAAATGATGTGATCAAGGCTTGCCAACATTTTTCTCTTCAGGGTCATATTCAGAGAGATGAATTGCACTTTTATTTCCTTAATCCCGATGAATCAACATGATTCACTAGAGAACTATCGACCCATATCATTATGCAACTTTAATTACAAGATCATCTCCAAAGTATTGGCAAATAGAATGCAAAAGGTAATACACAAGATCATTAGCCCAAATCAAGCTGCTTTCATCAAAGGGAGAAGTATACATCATAACATTTTGTTTGCTAATGACTTGGTCAAAGATTTGCATTCAAAAGCAAGAGGGTCAAAAATATATTTTAAAGCTGATTTCTGGAATGCCTTTAATTCAGTTAATAGGAAGTTTATCTATAAGATGCTCCTCGATATGAACTTCCACAAAGAATGGGTTAATTGGATTCAATCTTGCCCTGGAAACTCAAAGTTTTCAATACTCTTTAATGGCTCACCAATTGGTTTTTGGGAACACGAATGGCATCCGACAAGGTGATCCACTCTCCGTATCTTTTTTACTATTGCGATGGAAGGACTTAGGCGTATGTTGGAACACCAGATCTTAAATGGCAGACATTAAAGGTACCCATTCTTTGGTTACGTTCATATATCACATATAACATTTGCAGATGACTTACTTATCTTTCTTCAAAATGAACCAACTTTAGTAAAGAACACGGCTACTATTATGAATGACTTTGGTATGGTTTCGGACTTGTTTAAATCATCACGAAAAGTAAAGTATATATGAGCCCTTACGTTGAGGATAATGTCTTTATTGCACAAACTTTGGGGGTTAGTGAGGGAAGCTTGCCAGTTCCTTATTTGGGTCTCTGCTCATATCCTGAGGCATTCACAAAACCCATGTCGACCTATCTTGCAAAAAAATAAAGAATAGAATTTCTTCTTGGAAAAATAGGTTTCTATCAAAAGGGGACGACTCGAACTCATCCGATTCGGTATTGCACTCCTACTCTATATATTGGTGTAATGCATTTCTTTACCTTTGGACTTCTCCAAGATATTGAACGGTTATTAATGAACTTCTTCGGAATGGCACAAATGATAAGGCAATGCATAAGGTTAATTGGGATAGCATTTGCAAACCGAAAGATGAAGGGGCTAAACTTGAGAAATACTAGAGATTGGAATCAAGCATGTCAGTGCAGCAATTGTGGGATCTTTTGCAAAACAAATGTTCCTTTATGGTCACATTGGGTTTTTGCTAGGTATCTTTCAAAAGAATCAATCTGGGAAATTTCAACAAGAACATACCACTCTGTGACTTGGAAAGGAATTTTAAAGGCAAGGAATTGGCTAATCAAACACATTTCCTATGCAATCTCTTGGAACTAGTACTAATATGTGGTACGATCCTTGGGTGAATGGGAAGAGTATATTTCAATTATATGGTGATAGATACTGAAAAAGATCTTGGGGGCTCCCAAAGATTGGAAGGTTTTCGAGTTCATTGCTAATGGTACCTAGTGTCTCCCTAATCCTATTTCTCCAGAAATGTTATCACTTTTGGCCGACTATTATAGTTATTCCAATCACGAACAACTCTTGATAAACTTATTTGGCCTCATGACAATGGCAAATTTAGTGCCACATGCATGGAATCAAATTAGGCAAAGAAATAACAAGTGGGTCCCCAGCTTGAGTTGGACATGGGATCGTAGGGATCACAAAGACATTCCTTATGTACATGGCAGGCCCTTCTCAATAAACTACCTACAATAGACAATATGAAAAGAAGAGGTATCTATCATGTTAACCGATGCTCCTTTGTATGCAACAAGAAGAAACTGTTGACCACCTTTATTTTGCTTGTGATTATACAAAATGGATATGGAAGGAGATTCTCCGTGATTTGAACTCAATAGATTGTCATAATCAAACTTGCACCAAGAACTAGGCGAACTCATGCAATGTTTCTCAAGAAAAGGGCCTCTCACACAACTAGCAAAGGTTACTTTCGGATGTGCTATTTGGTGGATGTGGAAGGAGAGATGTGAGAATCTTTAAATGTCAACACACAAACAATGCTTTCGGTATTGAAAGATATTATTAGAGACTCAAGATCTGTATGGGCAAGATCTCAAAACTGAACACTTTACCCAAAGAGAAAAAATATATTTTTTATCAATTTTAATTTTTTGCTATTAGCTAAAGATCATGGGAATGATGCCAAATTTTGATATATTGGATAAAGATTTTCTATTTTGATTTATAATTAGGAGTTATAGTCTACAACATGTGTAGTCATAACTATCGCATTCACCTCTATGAGTTACATGGCTTTGTCTATGACTTGTATAGATAAAGCTATTTGTAGAAACTTTACACATAATCAATTTACTTTTACTTACCAAAAAAAAAATCCAACACTTGGTGAATTCTACTTCGATGATGATAGGAAGAGCGACATCCCGAAGGATCAAAAACAGCGTTGCTATGAGCGGCTTGGCTGCCACAAGCCCGGTTATCCCTGTGGTAGCACGACACCTCTGGCTTCAAATTCGAAGGTCTAAAGGATTGATAGGCCGGCGCTTTCACGGTTCGTAAATTGGAAATCGAGAATCAAAGCGAGCTTTTTTACCTTTTTGTTCCACGAAGATTTCTGTTCTCGTTGAGCTCATCTTAGGACACACTGCGTTATCTTTTAACAGATGTGCCCCGGATAAACTCCCCACGACAATGTCTTCCACGGATGGCTCTCTAGAGCCTTGGGTCCAAAAGGAAACCCCCTCCTCAACTCCGCGGAATAAGTAAAATAACGTTAAAAAGTAGTGGTATTTCCTTCAGCCGGTGAAGCAAGCTCCCACTTATCCTACACCTCTCAAGTCATTTCACAAAAGTGGGACTAGAGTCAAGCTCAATAGGGTCTTCTTTCCTTTGATTCATAAAGCCCGTTCCCTTTCTTTGTGGTTTTATTTGGATAATAAGCGAGGGACGTGGGAATCTCGTTAATCCATTCATGCACATCACTAATTAGATGGCGAGGCATTTGGCTACCTTAAAAGAGTCATAGTTACTCTGCGTTTACGGCGCTTGGTTGAATTTCTTCACTTTGACATTGAGCACTGGGCAGAAATCACATGCGTGAGCATCCTTGGGGACCATCGCAATGCCGTTTTAATTAAGCGATCGGATTCCCCTTGTCATTACCTATTTTGGTCGCTGTTCGGCTTTTGAAGGGCCCAGAGGGGCCATTTCGATCCGTCCCCGGCCGACGCGCAGCGGCTCCCGCTCCCGGCGAAACGCTCGAAGCGATCCGCAAACAACCAGCGGTTTGGGGGGGCGGGACCCGTGCCCGACCCTCCGAGCCAATCCTTTTCCCGAGATTTACGGATCCGTTTTGCCAACTTCCCTTGCCTACATTGTTCCATGGGCGAGGCTATTCACCTTGGGGACGATGCGGTTATGAAAATGCGGACCAGGCGGGTGACTCGGTCCTCCGGAATTTCAAGGGCGGGGGGGTGGACACTGGGCGCCCTTGACGTCTTGGCGCTCTTCCGACTGCTGGACCCTACCTCCGGCTGAGCCGTTTCCAGGGTGGGCCGAGGCGGTTAAGCAGAAAAAGATAACTCTTCCGGGAGCCCCGCTTGGCGTCTCCGGACTTCCCTGCGTTGCGAATCGCCGCCCGGCGTCGGCTCGAATTACAACCCGATTCCCTTTGAGACTCGTGGCGCGAACCGCTCTCGGACGGGCATCCCCGTCCCTTAGGATCGGCTAACCCATGTGCAAGTGCCGTTCATGGAACCTTTCCCCTCTTGACCTTCAAAGTTCTAATTTGAATATTTGTTACTACCACCAAGATCTGCACCGGCCCCCTCCACGGGCTCCGCATACGGGTTTTTCGCCGGCGGCTTAGCCGCCCCCTCCCTCCTCATCGGGGCTTGGCGCATGCGATGGCGGGTGTGGGGGCAGCGCTTCCGGCGCCAACCATTTCAGGGGCTAGTTGATTGGCCGGTGAGTTGTTACACTCTCCTTAGCGGATTTCGACTTCCATGACCATCGTCCTGCTGTCTTTGTCGATCAACACCCTTTGTGGTGTCGGGTTAGCAGTTGACGCAAGTAACCCGGCTTCCGGTTCATCGCATCGCCGGTTCTGCTTACCAAAATGGCCCCTTGAAGCTCGATTCGCGGCGCATCAGCGAAAGCGGCCGTGCCGTCCTACCTATTTAAAGTTTGAGAATAGGTCGAGGACGTTGTGCCCCCGATGCCCAAAAACTGGCCAAAACTGGCCAATTTTGGCTGAGCGACCGAGCGGCGGGCGGCGGACAGCGAGAGGCAGCACCGTCCTGGCTATACGAATGCCCCATCCAGCCCTTTGCCACCCAGGGGGTTCCAGGATGCTGAGATGGCTGACGTTTTCTCCGCTCATGTGGTTAGCCCGGCGACGCATAAGAACTTAAAAAGCAGCCAAAACTGGCCATTTTTGGCTGGCGACCGGCGGGGACAAAGGAATCGAGGCAGCACCATCACTGCTATCTGAATGGCCCATCCAGCACCCTGTGCCACCGGGGGTTCAGGTGCTACGTTCAATGATGTTTTGCTCCGCTCACGTCGTTCGCCAGCGACGCGTAGAATTGCCCAAAAGCTGGGCAAAAAAAGGGCGGGGCCAAAACAGCCATTTTTGCTGTCGGCGAGGGTAGGGGTCGAGGCGAGGGCGGGGGCAGACAGCGAGAGGCAGCGGCATCCCTGGCTGGGTTCATTGTATTGTCTGAGCATAAACCCAATAGTGTGCTGTGATCTGAGCTGAGCTGCGCTGCAAAGGCGGGTGAAACAGCGAGGGGCATTGAGGCAAAGGTAATGATGTGACGGTGGGGGATGCTGTCGTGTTTGTCATCGAGTGTGATTCTACGGATGGGCCATTGGCACATTGCTTGGTGCTGCGCCTGCTGGCGGCAACGACATGTGCATCCATCGACCTGCATCGCCTTGTGCCTCGTCGAATCCTGCAGTGATGCTCCGTCATTGCTGGCGCCTCATCGAATCAAAGGCACTTTCGGTAGCCCCGATGCGGTGGCTCCTGCATTGCTAAGCGCTGCTGCGCGCGGATACCTCAGCTCAGATCAACTCAACCCCCTAAGTTCAATCGTCCGTCGGATATTTCGACCTTCGACTGTAAACTTGCAACCTCGTCGGCGTGGATGGCAGTGAATTTGGGGGGGGGGGACTGTTGAATCTCGGATTTTGATGATAAAATCAATTGATGGGTTATTTGATCTAATCCATATTATTGAGTTAACTTCGATAAACAGAAAACAGAAAGCAAGAATACGGTCGAGTTGATGAGCGTTTTAAGTTGAAAAATGCGTCGGAGATGCTACGGAACCAACCGAGAAGAAATGGGAACCTGTTGGAAGTTAGCGAAGAGATGGTCGGAGGTTGCATGAGAAGATCATAGAAGTCTCAACTACTCTTTAAAGTCATCACAAGTTGGGGCGTGCTTGGACCCGTCGAAGGAAGTTCGTGGAAAGCTCACCGGAACAAGACTTGGCGTTCGCGGTTAATAAATTGCTTAGGATGTGTTTTGTTATGTAGTTCACTTGTAATTAGGATTAAGAAGATAATCCTATATCTGGTTAGGGAAATGGCTGGGGCCAAAGTCAGATTTGGTTTGGGCTAAAAAAAGCCAAACCAAGTGAACCAGGAAAGCGGTGGTGGCACAATCCAGCACCCAGTCTTTGGGTGGTGACACCTCTTGGGCTGGTGCGGTAGCTTTTTCTGAGGCGGTGGCGCATGACGGCATCCGAGAACAAGAGAATTTGAATTTTGGAGCCCAAATTTTTGGGCCCAAATTTGAATCCTCTTGAGGCCTATAAATACCCCTCAAATCTCATTTGAGAACACAACCTTTTGAGCAGCAAGAGTTTGAGAGAAAGATCTTAGAAAAGTGTTAGCTTGCTTTCTTTTCAATTTGCTAGTGTTCACCTCATCTCTTCTCGAAAATCTGTAAGAAAGTGGGCAGCTTGTAAAAAGAGTTGTAAGAGGGTATTTACCCTTCCATTTCAAGAGACTTGCTAGTGGAAGGTGGGAGCCTCATCGAAGAGGGGGCCTCGCAAGAAGTGGAGTAGGTCATTTGACGAACCACTCTAAAATCAACGTGATCCTTGGTTTGCGTTTTTCATTATTGTTATTTACATTATATAAACCTTCTTATATCTTTAGTTCCTTATTACTTTTGCTGTGCATATTTAAGAATAAGCTTTCAAGATTAAGCTTGTCAAGTTCAGCTCTCTTCATGCGAAAGATTTTTTTTTTGAAAAGCCGAAGTTTTAATCCGCTGCACTAATTCACCCCCCTCTTGGTGCTGCTCTGATCCTAACAATTGGTATCGGAGGCGAGGTTATCTCTCATATTTGGTTTAATACCCAAAGAGATGGCTTACTCGGCATGCAAGGGGCAATTCTATCACTCGTCCACCTATGTTTTAATGGGTGGGATTACGTATTGGAAGACTGGGATGAGGATCTTCCTCATTTCTATGGAGTTGAGCTTTGGACTATTGTTGAAAGCAGTTTCAAAAATCTTCTCTTAGATGACGAATGGAATGAATTGGAGAAAGAAGGTTTTTTGCTTTAAATGCAAAGGCTATGAATGCCTTGTTTTGTGCACTAGACAAAAATGAATTTAATCGTGTTTCAATTTGTGATTAAACTTTTTGATATTTGGAGAACTCTTAAGAAAGGTCAAACTCACGAAGGCACTACTTTTTTTCGAGTGAAAAGAATCAAAAATCAACATTCTTGGTAAAGATTCACGGATGTCATCAATGGACTCAAAGCTCTTGGTAAAGATTTTACTAACTTTGAACTAGTAACTAAAATCTTAAGATCCCTCCTAAAAGTTGGGATCCAAAAGTTCTGACCATTCAAGAGGCCAAAGACCTTAAAACATTCCCTCTTGAAGAACTCATTGGGTCTCTAATGACCTCTGAAATGACATGTCAAGCTCATGGCGAGCTCGAGAACCCCCTTCAAAAGCAGGAAGGATATGGCACTCAAATCACAAGAAGACCACTTGAAAAGAACATCAGTGATGAGGGACAGTGACAATGACATTGCACTTTTGACTCAAAAATCAAAAAAAAAAAAATATTTAAGGAAGAACAAATTTAAAAATAATACAAAAAAATAAATTTGAACAAAGAAGGACCAAGTGATTTGCTATGAATGCAAAAACGGGACACTACAAAAACGATTGCCCTCAAGCCAAAAAAGAACACCAAAAAGAAGGCTCAAGGCAACATGGGATGACTCAAGCACATCCAGAAGAAAGGAGTCAACACCGAACAAGTTGCTCACTAAGCCCTAATGGCCTTGAAGAAGAATGTAGGATTTAATTAATGCAGATTTACCTTATCATGATTTATTAAATGCCTTCCATGAGTTATTTGATGAATGTAAGACAATTAGTAGAAAATACAAATTGCTAAGAAAGGGCATGATAGTCTTCGTGTGCTTTTGATAAATTAAAAAACTGAATATCATGATTGTCTAGCTCCATGTGTTAAATGCCATGATTTAGAAACTCTCCAAAATGAGAACTTAGTACTTAAGGACACCTTGAAGAAATTAGAATTGGTAGCAAGTCCTTAAACATGATCCTTACAAATAAGGGTCACGTTCCTAAAAAGGAGTGGAATCGGTTTGTGAGAAGTACTCACCAAAATCAACCACCTTCGTTAAAAAGGTCCTATCTTACATGTTCAACATCAAAGCAATTGCAACTTTTGTTTTTGCAAATATGGATATATAACTTACCAATGTCCATTCAAGAAAATTAGTCCAAACAAATTGATTTGGGTTCCTAAAGGAACCATGATCAAATCTATGCAACATGATAAACAAGTTAGATTAGTTTTTGAGGCACCCAAAAGTAAATGGGTACCTAAAAATAATTCCTTCTTGTAGAAACATACACCATCACATGCTAGGAGCAAGAGATGGTATCTTGATAGTGGATGCTCAAGGCATATGACGAGGAGATCCATCCCAATTCACCAAGCTCACTAGCATGGGCCGAAGGCTATTTCACCTTGGAGACAACAACAAAGGCAAAATCATTGGCAAGGGAACCATAGGTAACAAATCAAGTTTTTCCATTGATGATGTGTTACTAGTTGATGAATTAAAACATAATCTATTTAGCATTAGTCAATTATCGATAAAGGTTATATCGTTAGATTTGAATCAAATATGTGCATTATTGAAAAACCAAATCATAACATGACTATGATTGCTTTAAAACAAAATAATGTCTATACCATCAATCTTGATGAACTAAGTAATGAAATGTGTTTCTCCATAAATGATGATGCTTGGCTTTGGCATAGGAGATTAGGCCATGCAAGCATGAAAACAATATCTAAAATCTCATCTCAAGAATTAAATGCGAGGGATTCGAATATAAAGTTTATTAAAGATAAGGTATCGATGCATGTCAACTAGGGAAACAAATAAAAACAAGCTTCAAACCAAAAAAAAAAATCAAATTAGCACCACTAGACCGTTACAATTGATCCATTTGGACTTATTTGGACCAATTGATACAACAAGTCTAGGTGGAAACAAATATCTTTTGTGATTGTGGATGACTACTCTAGATACACTTGGACCTATTTCTTAGCTCACAAAATTGATTGTTTCAAGTGTTTCTCTAAATTTTGTAAACTCACTCAAAAGCGAAAAATGGTTCATGATTTCATCAATTGAATTGATCATGGTGGCGAATTTCAAAACCATGACTTTCAAATTTTTGTGAAGTTAATGGATACAATCATAACTTCTCCACTCTGAAATCCCCAACAAAATGGAGTAGTTGAAAGAAAAAATAGAAACCTACAAAAATGGCAAGAACTATGTTAAATGAACATAGTTTACCTAAGTATTTTTGGGCGAAGCCGTAAATACGACTTGCTACATCATGAATAGAGTCCTAATAAGACCTTCCTAATCAAAAACTCCTATGAATTATGGAATAACAAAAAACCAAATATTTCCTATTTTAAAGTTTTTTAGGTTGTAAATGCTTTATTTTAAATGAAAGGGATGCTTTAGGAAAATTTGATGCAAAATCCGATGAAGGCATCTTTCTTGGTTACTCTTCGTTTGAAAGCTTTTCGGGTTTTTAATAAAAGAACCTTAGTAATTGAAGAGTCTTTTAATGTAGTTTTTAATGAAGTCTCAAATTTTAAGAAAAATGATTTTGATGATGTTCTTGGTTTTGATAATCTGAATTTAAATGAACCCCCTCCTCAAAATAGCAACTTGGATGCACCTTCTTCCGTAATTTCCTTACCTAAGGAATGGAAGTATATAGATGCTCATCCAATGGTGACGAAAACTATTAAGCGTTCCGACTCGCAAGGAAAGCACCGCGAACAGAAGGACAATTCTAAAACTTTATCTCTACCTATAATGTCAGAGCCTTCCACAACAGAGGATTCCCATGGTACTAGTGGACGGGGAGAAACATAAGTCGGGGAACTTCATCTCTTCCAATATCATGGATCCATCCACAATAGCTCAGCGAACTCAGGTCCAAGCAAATCTAAGCTAGCAAGGATATTCTTCCTCAACAAACTCGAGGCCACAATAAACATAGCCAACAAGGATATTCTGTCTCTCAACAAACTCATGCCTCAACAAACCTCTCTAGCGGATTTGCTCCAATAAGTACTATCCGGGATATTGTCTGCAACAATCTTATCGAGCTTCAACAAACCCTGCCAATCAAGACCACATGATTCAAGGTATTTTTAAAGTTTAAAAAATCTGCAAGCTGTAGATGAAGTGGATAAATATAGGAATAAAGCCATAAAAAGGTAAGGATATTGTGGGAGGAAAATACAAAACCGAAGGATAAGAAAAAGGAAGGTACAATCCATCCAAAGTCAGTAGGATGAATACCTTACTACCTTTTCATTTGTTTATTACTAATGAAGATAACATCTTTGGAATGTTATGGGACTTAATAAGGAGAAATGTGGGGAGCTCAACAGAATAATCAAAATGCGCATGTGATATTGTTATTCTAGTGGAAGCGAAAATTAAACAATGTAAGCGTTCAAGCTCAAAAAAAATTTAATATGGCGGATCAGAGCTGTTTACCAATGACTCAAATGAAACTTTTTTGGTAGAATATGGGTCTTATGGCATCTAACTCTATTAATGCTTGGTTTTATTTACTCTTGATCAATTCATTCATCTTAAGGTAGAGGATAAAAAAAGAATGGCTATCAATTCAATTTCTTTGGTATATATGCTTCAAAGCGGTATGCAAAAAAAAATACTCTTTGATGCGACGACTAATATTGTAAATGGCTGTCTCAATGTACCTTGGATTGTTCTTGGAGACTTTTATCTTGTTCGATTACACAAATGAAAAAGCAGGGGGTAGACAACTTTTGGAAAGCAAGCTTCAAAGTTTTAATGATTACATTGACACTGCGGCATTGTTTGATATGAAATCTATGGGTAATTGGCTCTCTGGAGTAATCAAAGGTCTTTGCTAACAGAAAAATAATGGCTCGACTTGATAGGTGTTTGATTAATCACGGGTACCAGATTCACTTCTTGATAGTATGGTGCTCCTTTGTTTTCGACCATTCTTTAATGTATATACATGAAAAAAAGCGATACCAAGAGGCAAAAGAAACCGTTTAGATTCTTTAACATGTGAATTACTCATCCTCAATTTCTTGATGTTATCGGATCTGCTTGGAATGTTAATGTGCATGGATCCCCCCTTACATCTTATGTCAAAAGCTCAAAAGCTGTAAAGCGACACTAAAAAGTGGAATACAAATACCTTTGGTAATATTAACACGAGTTCAATTTTGCGAGAAAGGAACTAATGTCATTGCAACATGAGCTGCAACCCGTGCCAAATGATGAAAATATTATCTTCAAAGAGGCGAAGCGAGAAATAACTTCATGCAAGCCTTAAAAGCAGGGGTAAAAGTTTTGCAAAGCGAGAAGTCTCGACGACATTGGCTTACACTAGGGGATTCAATACTAATTTTTCTATGCTTCAATTGCTACTCGAAGGGCTGTTGCCGTATGTCGCAAAATCAGGAGACAAAGATGATAATCTTATTGAGAATTTAGATGAGGTTAAAGCACACCTGAGCAATTTTTTAATCCTTACTCAATCAATTTGGGAAACCTAATAACATTCATGTGGGGTAGACTAGAAAACTTGATTGAAAGCTATTTCCTCCTTAATGCCCCAATTATAGATGGCGAAATTGTATGTGTTGTCCTTAAGTCACCAAAGCACAAAAGCCCGGGTCGGATGGTTTCCATCTGAATTTTATAAGCTTGCTTGGTCTATTATTGGAAATGATGTGATCAAGGCTTGCCAACATTTTTCTCTTGGTCATATTCTTAGAGATGAATTGCACTTTTATTTCCTTAATTCGAAGAATCTGGGGGCTGATTCACTAGAGAACTATCGACCCATATCATTATGCAACTTTATTTACAAGATCATCTCTAAAGTATTGGCAAATAGAATGCAAAAGGTAATACACAAGATCATTAGCCCAAATCAATTTGCTTTCATCAAAGGAGAAGTATACATCATAACATTTTGCTTGCTAATGACTTGGTCAAAGATTTGCATTCAAAAGCAAGAGGGACAAAATATGTTTAAAAAGCTGATTCTGGAAAGCCTTGATCCGGTTAATAGGAAGTTTATCTATAAGATGCTCCTCGATATGAACTTCCCCCGACAATGGGTTAATTGGATTCAATCTTTTGGAAACTCCAAAGTTTTCGATACTCTTTAATAGCTCACCAATTGGTTTTATTAGAACACGAATGGCATCGACAAAGGTGATCCCTCTTTCGTATCTTTTTTACTATTGCGATGGAAGGACTTAGCTGTATGTTGGAACCTTGGTCTTAAATGGCGGCATTAAGGTACCCATTGTTGGTTACGTTCATATATCACATATAACATTTGCGGATGACTTACTTATCTTTCTCCAAAATGAACCAACTTGAGTAAAGAACCGGCTACTATTATGAATGACTTTGGTATGATTTCTGGACTTTAGTTAAATCATGCGAAAAGTAAAGTATATATGAGCCCTTACGTTGAGGATAATGTCTTTATTGCACAAACTTTGGGGGTTAGTGAGGGAAGCTTGCGGTTCCTTATTTGGGTCTCCGCTCATATCCTGAGGCATTCACAAATCCCTTTGTCAGTCTATCTTGCAAAAAAATAAAGAATAGAATTTCTTCTTGGAAAAATAGGTTTCTATCAAAAGCGGGGGCGACTCGAACTCATCCGTTAGGTATTGCCTCCTACTCTATATATTGGTGTAATGTATTTCTTCTACTGCTGGACTTCTCCAAGATATTGAGCGGTTATTAATGAACTTCTTCTGGAATGGCACAAATGATAAGGCAATGCATATGGTAAATTGGGATAGCATTTGCAAATAGAAAAAGATGAAGGGGGGCTAAACTTGAAATACTAGAGATTGGAATCAAGCATATGCAGTGCAGCAATTGTGGGATCTTTTGCAAAACAAATGTTCCTTATGGTCACATTTGGGTTTCTGCTAGGCATCTTTCAAAAGAATCAATCTGGGAAATTTCAACAAAAACATATCACTCTGCAGCTTGGAAAGGAATTTTAAAGGTAAGGAATTGGCTAATCAAACACATTTCCTATGCAATCTCTTCTGGAACTAGTACTAATATGTGGTACGATCCTTGGGTGAATGAGAAGAGTATATTTCAATTATATGGTGATAGAATACGAAAATATCTCGGGGCTCCCAAAGATTGGAAGGTTTCTGAGTTCATTGCTAACGGTACCTAGTGTCTCCCTAATCCTATTTCTCCCGAAATGTTATCACTTTGGCCGACTATTATAGCTATTCCAATCACAAACAACTCTTCAGATATACTTATTTGGCCTCATGACAATGGCAAATTTAGTGCCACATCTGCATGGAATCAAATTAGGCAAAGAAATAACAAGTGGGTCCCAAGCAGTTGGACATGGGATCGACCGGGATCACAAAGACATTTTTTTTTTTTTGGTAAGTAAAAGTAAATTGATTATGTGTAAAGTTTCTACAAATAGCTTTATCTATACAAGTCATAGACAAAGCCATGTAACTCATAGAGTGCGAATGCGATAGTTATGACTACACATGTTGTAGACTATAACTCCTAATTATAATCAAAATAGAAAATATTTATCTAGATATATCAAAATTTGGTATCATTCCCAAGATCTTTAGCTAATAGTCCTCCCACGGTACTGACCGGGGTTCGATTCCCCGGATGCGCATCTTTGTAAATAAAATTTAAATTAAAACAGAACTCCGAAGTTAAACGTGCTTGGGCGAGAGTAGTACAAGGATGGGTGACCGCCTGGGAAGTCCTCGTGTTGCCCTACTTTTAATGCGACAGTTTGGCCAAGTGGTCTAAGGCGCCAGATTTAGGCTCTGGTCCGAAAGGGCGTGGGTTCAAATCCCACAGCTGTCAATTATTATTATCATATTTTAAAAAGCAGGATCCCATGAACTCGAAGTTAAGCGTGCTTGGGCGAGGAAGTAGTACTAGGATGGGTGACCCCACAGGAAGTCCTCGTGTTGCACTCCTTTTAGGGGGGATCACAAAGACATTCCTTATGTACATGACAGGCCCTTCTCAATAAACTACCTACAATAGACAATATGAAAAAAGAGAAATTATCTATCATGTTAGTAGATGGTCCCTTTGTATGCAACAAGAAAAGCTGTTGACCACCTTTATTTTGCTTGTGATTATACAAAATGGATATGGAAGTAGATTCTCCAGTGATTTGAACTCAATAGGCTGCATAACCAAACTTGCACCAAGAACTAGGCGAACTCATGCATTGTTTCTTAAGAAAAGGGCCTCTCCTGGCTGGCAAAGGTTACTTTTCAGATCGCTATTTGGTGGATGTGGAAGGAGAGATGTATGAGAATCTTTGAATGTCAACACACAAACAATGCTCAGCTATTGAAAGAGATTATTAGAGACTCAAGATCTGTATGGAGCAAGATCTCAAAAGCGGGCGGTTTACCCAAAGAAAAAAATATATTTTTATCAATTTTAATTTTGCTATTAGCTAAAGATCTTGGGAATGATGCCTCTTCTTTTCATATTGTCTATTGTAGGCAGTTTATTGAGAAGGGCCTGTCATGTACATATGGAATGTCTTTGTGATCCCGGTCGATCCCATGTCCAACTGCTTGGGACCCACTTGTTATTTCTTTGCCTAATTTGATTCCATGCAGATGTGGCACTAAATTTGCCATTGTCATGAGGCCAAATAAGTTTATCTGAAGAGTTGTTCGTGATTGGAATAACTATAATAGTCGGCCAAAGTGATAACATTTAGGAGAAATAGGATTAGGGAGACACCAGTGCAGTTAGCAATGAACTTCGAAACCTTCAATCTTTGGGGCCAGAGATCTTTTTCGTATTCGTCACCATATAATTGAAATATACTCTTCCCATTCACCCAAGGATCGTACCACATATTAGTACTAGTTCGGAAGAGATTGCATAGGAAATGTGTTTGATTAGCCAATTCCTTGCCTTTAAAATTCCTTTCAATTTGCTGCCAGTGGTATGTTCTTATTGAAATTTCCCAGTTGATTCTTTTTGAAAGATACCCCAGAAACCCAATGTGACCATAAGGAACATTTGTTTTTAAAAGATCCCACAATTTTTGCACCGGACATGCTTGATTCCAATCTCTAGTATTTCTCAAGTTTAGCCCCCTTCATCTTTTGGTTTTGCAAATGCTATCCCAATTTACCATATGCATTGCCTTATCATTTTGTGCCATTCAGGAAAAGTTCATTAATAACCGTTCAATATCTTGGAGAAGTCCGGTGGTGAAAGAAATGCATTACACCAATATATAGAGTAGGAGTGCAATCAGAAACGGATGAGTTAAGTAGATCTGCTTTTGATAGAAACCTATTTTTCCAAGAAGAAATTCTTTTCTTTATTATTTGCAAGATAGGCTGACGGTGGGTTTTGTGAATGCTTTGTGGATATGGCGGGGAGTAAAAAAATAAAGGCGGCAAGCTTCCCTCACTAACCCCAAAGTTTGTGCAATAAAGACATTATCCTCAGCGTAAGGGCTCATATATACTTTACTTTTTTAGCATGATTTAGCGAAGTCAGAAACCATACCAAAGTCATTCATAATAGTAGCCGGGTTCTTTCTTGAAGTTGGTTCATTTTGGAGAAAAGATAAAGTAAGTCATCTGCAAATGTTATATGTGATATATGAACAGAACCGACAATGGGTACCATAATGCTGCCATTTAAAGGCTGCGTGTTCCAACATCTGACTAAGTCCTTCCATCAATAGTAAAAAGAATCACGGAGAGTGGATCACCTTGTCGGATGCCATTCGTGCTCCCAAAAAAAAACCAATTGGTAAGCCATAAAAAGTATCGAAAACTTTGGAGTTTCTGGCAAGATTGAATCAATTAACCCATTCTTTGTGGGAAGTTCATATCGAGGGCATCTTATAGATAAACTTCCTATTAACTGAATGAAGGCTTTTAAGTAAATCAGCTTTTAAAACATATTTTTGTCCCTCTTGCTTTTGAATGCAAATCTTTGACCAAGTCATTAGCAAGCAAAAATGTTATGATATATACTTCTCCCTTTGATGAAAGCAGCTTGGTTTTGGGCTAATGATCTTGTGTATTACCTTTTGCATTCTATTTGCCAATACTTTGGAGATGATCTTGTAAATAAAGTTGCAGAATGATATGGGTCGATAGTTCTCTAGTGAATCAACCCTGCATTCTTGAATTAAGGAAATAAAAAAAGTGCAATTCATCTCTCTAAAGAATATGACCTGAAGAGAAAAAATGTTGGCAAGCCTTGATCACATCATTTCCAATAATAGACCAAAGCGGTTTGGTAAAATTCAATTTGGAAATCCATCACGGACTGGGCTTTTGTGCTTTGGTGACTTAAAGACAACACATACAATTTCGTCATCATCGTAATTGGGGCATTGAGGATTGAAATAAGCTTACGAATCAAGTTTTCTAATTGGCTCCACATGAATGTTATTAGGTTTCCCAGCTTGATTGAGTAAGGAATAAAAAATTGCTTTCTGTGTGTGCTTTAACCAAATCCAACTTCTCAATAAGATTATCATCTTTGTCTCTGCATTTGCGTCTCGGTTAATAGCCCTTCAGTAGCAATTGAAGCATAAAAAAAATTTTGTATTGGAATCCCCTAAGCGTGAAAGCCAATGTTGTCGAGACTTACGCTTTGCAAAACTTTCCTCTGTTTTTAAGGCTTGCATGAAGTTATTTCTGACTTACGCCTCTTTGTAGATAATATTTTCATCATTTTGTTTGAAGTTGCAGCTCATGTTGCAAAGACATTAGTTCCTTTCGCAAAGTTGAACTCTGGTGTTAATATTGCCAAAGGTATTTATATTCCACTCCTTTAGTCTTTGCTTTCTGGGGCTTTGAGCTTTTGACATAAGATGTAAGGGGGGATCCATGCATTAACATTTCAAAGCGGATCGATAACATCAAGAAATTGAGGATGAGTACTCCACATGTTAAAGAATCTAAACGGTTTCTTGCCTCTTGGTGTAAGCTTTTTTTCTGCGTGTATATACATTAAAAATTGTCGAGGAAAACAAAGGGCACCATACTCAAAGTGAATCTGGGTAAACTGTTAACCATTCATGATTAATCAAACACCTATCAAAGTCGAGCCATTATTTTTTTACATTAGCGACACCTTGATTACTCCGGAGAGCCAATTACCCTGATTTCATATCAAACAATGCTACGGTGTCAATGTAATCATTGAACTTTTGAAGCTGGCTTTACGAAAGTTGTCTACCACCCTTTTTTTCATTTGTGTGCGAATAGTATTAAAGTCTCCAAGAACAATCCAAGGTACATTGGGGCGACCATTTACAATATTAGTCGGTCAGGACAAAAAGTATTTCTTTCTTGCATCTTGTTTTGAAGCATATATGAGTGAAATTGAATTGTGACCATTCTTTTTATCCTCTACCTTAAGATGAATGAATTGATCGATGTGGCAGAAATAAACCAAGCATTAATAGAGTTAGGATGCCATAAGACCCATATTCTGCCAAAAGTGTCATTTGAGTCATTGGTAAACAGTTCTGCGTCCGGCCATATTAAATTCTTTTGAGCTTGAGCAGCGATTGTTTAATTTTTGTTTCCACTAGAATAACAATATCACATCGGCGGACTTGATTATTCTATTGAGCTCCGACATTTCTCCGGCTTATTAAGTCATGAACATTCCAGCATGTTATCTTCATTAGTAAAAGATAGTAAGGTATTTATCCTACGACTTTGGATGGATTGTACCATCCTTTTTCTTATCTTTCGGTTTTGTATTTTCCTCCCCTTTAATATCCTTACCTTTTATGGCTTTATTCTATATTTATCCACTTCATCTACAGCTTGCAGATTTTTAAACTTTAAAATACCTTGAATCTTGTGGTCTTGATTGGCAGGGTTTATTGAAGCTCAATAAGATTGTTGCATCACAATATTCTGGATAGTACTTGTTGGAGCAGTCTGGCTAGAGAGGTTTATAGGAGCATGAGTTTGTTGAGACAGAATATCCTTGTTGGCAATGTTTGTTGTGGCTTGAGTTTGTTGAGGAATAATATCCGTGCTAGCGAGATTTGCTTGGACCTGAGTTCGTTGAGCTAGTGTGGATGGATCCGATGATATTGGAAGAGATGAAGTTCCTGACTTATAATATTGGAATTGTCCTTCTGTCCGCGGTCCTTTCCTTGCGAGTCGGAATGCTCAATAGTTTTTGCCACCATCGGTGCTGCTGCCATTAGAGAAGAATCACTTTGTTGCTGAGGCGCTTGACATGGTCGATAGACCTTTGTGGTTGGATTTGGGGTTTGCTGACAAGCTCCATTTGGATGACCGAAAGATAAGCAACGCTGACATCGTTGTGGCTTCCAGGAATATGAGACATGTACCTTCAGTGTTCCCGTCAAGATCGATGAAAACCTCATTAGGAAGATCTTCATCGGAAGAAACCAGCACACATGCTTTCGTGCAAATGCTAATCTCGTCTGAGCTGCTGTTGCTTTGTCGATGTAAAGTGGCTGTCCCAGAGTGCTGCATAACTTTGCAATAAAGCGTCGACTCCAAAGATGTAGAGGCAGTCCTTGAAAGGATACCCATAATGGAATAGACTGTAGGCTATCTAACTCCCAAGCGGACATGGGAGACCAGCGTCGTAGTATCATTGGATGACGCGGATAGTCCAGAATCCTTTGAGGATTAGCTGCAAATCTTTTCAGAGTATAGCTTGCAAACAAAGAATCCGTTCTCCAGCATATGAAGATCAAATGGCGATATTCCCCATCGAGTTTTGATAAATGAGGATAGTGGGAAATAAGATGTTTTGAGACCTACCACATAGCCAACAATAAGCCATAGACCATGTCTCAATAAGCTCTGCTGAATCAACAGTCTAAGTATACAGCAATCTTCTTATCAGCCTGAACTTCTGGGTAAAAGAATTCCAAACTTAGATCTGGACTTCCAGCAGACCTTGAAGAGGCTAGTCAAGGCCGAGGATAAGCTGGAAATGAGAGCAGGCTGTCGCGATCTAGGCGCGACCTGCTTGATGCTGGTTGGTCGATGGAGTTTCTCTCTGGAAAAGATATGTTGGAAGAGCAACTTGGGGGGGTAGCGGTGGGAGCCTTGCCATCGTTTCAACCCTCTAGCCACCATCGCCAACCCTAGGGGCCATCGCTGCCATGTTTGATCCCTCTTGTGCCGCTTCTACAGAAACTTCGCCATTGGGAAAAGTCACGCTGCAGTATATTAGATCGCCCGCTATGGTACCCGTCACCCTAAGGGATTTATGGTTGCTGCTACAGTATAAATTAAGCCCTTGGGGAGAAGCCGGCCGCTATGGAGATCTGGTGCGCTGCTACAGTGTCGTCGCCGCCGCTTCAGTACTGTCGTCCTTGGGAGATCTGATCACCTCTACAGTGTAAGTAAGCCCTTGGCTCGTGGGGAGAAAGCCGATGTTGCAGGAGTTAGATGCGCTTAGGGAGATATGGTTGTCGCTTCTGAGTGCCGTAAGCCCTAGATCTGGGCGCCGCCGCTTCTGATAGCGTCGCCCTTGGGAGATCTGATCACCCGCTACAGTGCCGTAAGCCCTTAGCCCGTGGGAGAAAGCCAGCGATGCAGAGTCAGATCGTCCTAGGGAGATCTGGTCGCCGCTATAGTACCGTCGCCCTAGATCTGGTCGCGCTTCTGATATCGCCGCCCGTCGCTACAGTGTGTCGTAAGCCCTTCGCTCGTGGGAGAAAGCCGGCGCTGCAGGAGTTAGATAAGCCTTAGGGAGATATGGTTGTGGATGTAAGCCCTAGATCTGGGCTGCGCCTTCTGCCCAGTGGTAATAAGCCCTTGGGAGATCTGATCACCCCTTCTGATGCCGTAAGCCCTTATGCCCGTGGGGAAAGCCAGCGATGCAGGAGTCAGATCGTCCTAGGTCTGAATATGAATTTACCTGCATTATGGATATCTTGATCCATATGAACTCCGGTCCGATGATCAATGATCCGTACGTATTGGTCGGCCTTAAGATCATCTTTGAATGCTTTCCTGACCTCCTCTCTTGCTGAAATCAACATATATTTAAGATACGGTATCTGTGGAGGCTTGTCCATATCGACCTTACAAAGGACAATATAAAGTGGTTCCACACCTTTTATGATTTTTGCCGTAGTCTCCCAAAATCTAGAGGAAAGAATAGACTTTTCTATCTTCTTTCCATCGCTCAATCTCGAATATTTAGAATCAGACCACTCTTGTGAGATGACCATTGCCTTCAAGCTATGTCCTTTTTTGTTGTAATGACTTTAATGCAATAAAATTGGTAGCAAATCGAGTAATTCCAGGTCGGAGTATCTCACCGTTTACATACTTTTGCATTAAAGCGTGGACTAAATGATGATTATATATAAACTGCCCAAAAATGGCCAAAACTGGCCAAAAGCGAGACCAAAACTGGCCATTTTGGCTGGCTGGCGGCGGCCGGAGGACAACAATGGCGAGAGGCAATACCGTCCTGCAATCTGAACGCCCCATCCAGCCCTGTGACACCGGGAGGTTCCAGGGTGCTGAGATAGCTGGCGTTTTGCTCCGCTCCGTCGTTTGCCCGACGCATAAAGAACTGGCAAAAATTGGCCAAAACTGGCCATTTTAGGCTGAAGCGGCGGCGACAAGCGGAGGACAGCGACGGCGAGAGGCAGCACTATCCCAGCTATCTGAACGCCCCATCTAGCCCTGTGCCACCCAGGGGTCAGGGTGCCGAGATGGCTGGCGTTTTGCTCCGCTCATGTCGTTAAGCGCGACCGCATAAGAACTGCCCAAAAACTGGCCAAAATGGCCCAAAACGGGCCAAACTGGCCATTTTTTTTTGGCTAATGGCGGCGACAAGCGGCTGACAGCGGCGGCGAGGTAACACCGTCCCTGCTATCTGAACGCCCCATCAGCCCTGTGCCACCGGGGTTCAGGGTGCTGAGATGGCTGGCGTTTTTTGCTCCGCTTTTGTGGTTAAGCCCGACGCGCAAGAACTGCCCAAAAAACAAGCCAAAACAGCTCAAAAGCAGGCCAAAACTGGCCATTTTGCCTGGCGAACAAGCGGCGGCGGCGGACAGCGAAGCGAAGCAAGAGGCAGCACCGTCCCTGTTATCTGAACGCCCCATCCAGCCCAGTGCCACCGGGGGTTCCGGGTGCTGAGATAAGCTGGACGTTTTGCTCGCTCTTGTGGATTCGCCGAGGCCACGCATAAAGAACAAGCGCAAAAGCAGGCCAAAAGCGGCCCAAAAACGGGCCAAAACTGGCCAATTTTGGCTGAAGCGACGACCGGCGGTGGCGGCCGACCAGCGAGAGGCAACACCGTCCCTGCTATCTGACGCACCATCAGCCCTTTGCCACCGGGGGTTCCAGGATGCTGAGATGGCTGGCGTTTTGCTCCGCTCACGTCGTTAAGCTGCGACGCGCAAGAACTGCCAAAAACTGGCCAAAACTGGCCATTTTGGCTGAGCGACCGGCGGCGAGCGGCGGACAGCGAGCGAAGTGAGAGGCAGCACCGTCACTGCTATACGAATAGCCCATCCAGCCCCCTGTGCCACCCGGGGGGTTCCAGGGTGCTGAGATGGCTGATGTTTTGCTCCGCTCATGTCGTTCGCCGCGGCACGCAAGAACTGCCCAAAAACTGGCCAAAACGGCACAGAAACCGGCCAAAACTGGCCATTTTTTGGATGAAGCGGCGGCGGCGGCCGGACATGGCGAGGCGGAAGGCAACACCGTCCCTCCTATCGAAAGCCCCATCTAGCCCTGTGCCACCGGAAGGTTCAGGGGTGCGGAGATGGCTGGCGTTTTGCTCCGCTCATGTCGTTCGCCAGCGACGCGCAAGAACTGCCCTAAAACAGCCAAAAGCGGCCCAAAAATGGGCCAAAACTGGCCATTTTTTGGCTGGCTGGCGGCGGCGGACAACAGCGAATGGCGAGGCAGCACCGTCCCTGGTATCTGAACGCCCCATCCAGCCCTGTGCCACCGGGGGTTCAGGGTGCTGAGATGGCAAAGCGTTTTGCTCCGCTCATATGGTTCGCCGGCGACGCGCAAGAACTGCCCAAAAACTGGCCAAAGCGGCCCAGAAACAGGCCAAAACTAGCCATTTTGGCTGGCGGCGGCGGCGGCGGACAAGCGGCGGAGAGGCAACACCGTCCATGCTATCTGAACGCCCCATCCGCCCTGTGCCACCGGGGTTCCAGGGTGCTGAGATGGTTGGCGTTTTGCTCCGCTCCGTCGTTCGCCGCGACATGCAAGAACTGCCAAAAAATGGCCAAAACTGGCCAAAAACAGGCCAAAACTGGCCATTTTGGCTGAAGCGGCGGCGTGGCGGAGGACAGCAATGGCGAGGCAATACCGTCCCTGCTATCTGAACGCCCCATCTAGCCCTGTGCCACCGGGAGGTTCAGGGTGCTGAGATTGCTGGCGTTTTGCTCCGCTCCGCGTCGTTTGCCCGGCAGGCAAGAACTGCCAAAAAATGGCCAAAAACTGGCCAAAACTGGCCATTTTAGGCTGGCGGCGGCGGCGGAGGAGGACAGCGAAACGGCGAGGCAGCACTATCCCTGCTATCTGAACGCCCCATCAGCCCTTTGCCACCCGGGGTGTTCAGGATGCTGAGATGGCTGACGTTTTGCTCCGCTCCGTCGTTTAAGCTCGCGAACTGCCCAAAAATTGCCAAAAACTGGCCAAAACTGGCCATTTTTTTGAAACGACCGGCGGCGGACGGAAAGCGGCGAAGTGAGAGGCAACACCGTCACTGCTATCTGAATAGCCCATCCAGCCCCTGTGCCACCGGGGGTTCAGGGTGCTGAGATGGCTGGCGTTTTGCTCTCGCTCTTGTCGTTCGCCCGACGCAAGAACTGCCCAAAAACTGGCCAAAACAGCTCAAAAAGCAGGCCAAACTGGCCATTTTGGCTGAAGCTGGCGAAGCGGCGGCGGCGGACAAGCGAAGCGAAGCAAGAGGCATCACCGTCCCTGCTATCTGAACGCCCCATCAGCCCTGTGCCACCGGAGGTTCAGGGTGCTGAGATAGCTGGCGTTTTGCTCGCTCTTGTCGTTAAGCGCTGACGCATAAAGAACAAGCCAAAACTGGCCAAAACGCCCCAAAAACTGGCCAAAACTGGCCAATTTTGGCTGGCGACCGGCGGCGACGGCGGACCAGCGAAGGCAACACCGTCCCTGCTATCGAACGCCCCATCCAGCCCTTTGCCACCGGGGTGTTCCAGGATGCTGAGATGGCTGGCGTTTTGCTCCGCTCGCGTCGTTAAGCTCGCGAACTGCGCAAAAACTGCCAAAAACTGGCCAAAACTGGCCATTTTGGCTGAACGACCGGCGGCGACGGCGGACAGTGGCGAAGTGAGAGGCAACACCGTCCTGCTATCTGAAACGCCCCATCCAGCCCCTGTGTCAACCGGGGGGTTTCAAGTGCTGAGATGGCTGGCGTTTTGCTCCGCTCATGTCGTTCGCCCGCGACGCGCAAAAACTACCAAAAACTGGCCAAAAGCGGCGCGAAACCGGCCAAAACTGGCCATTTTGGCTGACGGCGGCGGGGCGGACGGACAGCGAAGCGAAGGCAACACCGTCCCTCCCTATCTGAAAGCCCCATCCAGCCCTGTGCCACCGAAGGTTCAGGGTGCGGAGATGGCTGGCGTTTTGCGCCGCTCACGTCGTTCGCGCGCGACATGCAAGAACTGCCCAAAAAACGGCCAAAACTGGACAAAAACGGGCCTAAACTGGCCATTTTTGGCTGAGCAACAGGCGGCGGCGGAGGACAACGGCGAAGTGAGAGGCAGCACCGTCCCTGCTATCTGAACACCCCATCCAGCCTTGTTGCACCGGGGGTTCAGGGTGTTGAGATGGCTGGCGTTTTGCTCCGCTCACGTCGTTCGCCCGCGAACGCATAAAAACTGC
Organism: Musa schizocarpa; assembly: GCA_900464855.2. Classification (NCBI taxonomy): domain Eukaryota; kingdom Viridiplantae; phylum Streptophyta; class Magnoliopsida; order Zingiberales; family Musaceae; genus Musa; species Musa schizocarpa. Next base: position 24,686 of record UBIG03000093.1, read on the forward strand.
CAAAAACTGGCGAAAAACAGGCCAAAACTGGCCATTTTGGCTGAAGCGGCGGCGGCGGAGGACAGCGGCGGCGAGCAACACCGTCCTGCTATCTGACGCCTCATCCAGCCCTGTGCCACCGGGAGGTTCAGGGTGCTGAGATGGCTGGCGTGTTGCTCCGCTCACGTCGTTTGCCGACGCGCAAAGAACTGCCCAAAAACTGGCCAAAAAACTGGCCAAAACTGGCCATTTTAGGCTGGCTGGCGGTGGCGGAGGACAACGAAGCGGCGAGAGGCAGCACTATCCCTGCTATACGAACGCCCCATCTAGCCCTGTGCCCACCGGAGGTTCAGGGTGCTGAGATGGCTGGCGTTTTGCTCCGCTCATGTCGTTCGCACGCGACGCGCAAAAACTGCCAAAAACTGGCCAAAACGGCCCAGAAACAGGCCAAAACTGGCCATTTTTTGGCTGGCGGCGGCGGCGGCGGACAACAGCAGGGCGAGGCAACACCGTCCCTGCTATCTGAACGCCCCATCCAGCCCTGTGCCACCGGGAGTTCAGGGTGCGGAGATGGCTGGCGTTTTTGCCGCTCATGTCGTTTCGCGACGCGCAGAAGAACTGCCAAAAAACTGGCCAAAAGCGGCCCAAAAATTGGCCAAAACTGGCCATTTTTTGGCTGAATGGCGGCGGCGGCGGACGGACAGCAGCGGCGAGAGGAGGCAACCGTCCCAGCTATCTGAACGCCACATCCAGCCCTGTGCCACCGGGGTTCAGGGTGCTGAGATGGCTGGCGTTTTGCTCCGCTCATGTCGTTCACCGCGACGCGCAAGAACTTCGAAAAAACTGGCCAAAGCGGCCCAAAGCGAGCCAAAACTAGCCATTTTGGCTGGGCGGCTGGCGGACGGCGGACAGCGGCGAAGTGAGAGGCAGCACCGTCCATGCTATCTGAACGCCCCATCCGGCCCTGTGCCACCGGGGGGTTCAGGGTGCTGAGATGGCTGACGTTTCGCTCCGCTCGTCGTTAAGCTGCGACATGCAAGAACTGCCAAAAAATGGCCAAAACTGGCAAAAATGGGCCAAAACTGGCCATTTTGGATGGTGGCGGCGGCGGCCGGGAGGACAACGGCGGCGGAAGGCAATACCGTCCCTGCTATCTGACGCCCCATCCAGCCCTGTGCCACCGGGAGGTTCAGGGTGCTGAGATTGCTGGCGTTTTGCTCAGCTCCGTCGTTTGCCCGACGCAAAGAACTGCCCAAAAAAAATGGCCAAAAACTGGCCAAAACTAGCCATTTTAGGGCTGGCGGCGGCGGCGGCGGAGGACAACGAAACGGCGAGGCAGCACTATCCCTGCTATCTGAGCGCCCCATCAGCCCTGTGCCACCGGGGGTTCAGGGTGCTGAGATGGCTGGCGTTTTGCTCCGCTCATAATGGTTCGCCCGGCGGCACGCCTAAAATGCCCAAAAAACTAGCCAAAAGCGGCCCAAAAGCGGGCCAAAACTGGCCATTTTGGCTGGCGACCGGCGGCGGCGGCGGACAGCAGTAAAAGCAAGAAGGCAGCACCGTCCCTGGTATCTGAATGCCCCATCCAGCCCTGTGCCACCAGGGGGTTCCAGGGTGTTGAGATGGCTGAAGTTTTGCTCCGCTCATGTCGTTCACACGACGCGCAAGAACTGCCAAAAACTGGCCAAAAAGGCCCAAAAGCGAGCCAAAACTGGCCATTTTTGGCTGGCGACCGGCGGAGGCGGTGGACAGCGGCGAGGCGAAGGCAACACCGTCCCTGCTATCTGAACGCCCCATCCAGCCCTGTGCCACCGGAAGGTCAGGGTGCGGAGATGGCTGGCGTTTTGCTCCGATCATGTCGTTTCGCCGCGACGCCAAGAACTGCTTAAAAAACTGGCCAAAAGCGGCCCAAAAAAAGGGGCCAAAACTGGCCATTTTGGCTGAAGCGGCGGCGACAAGCGGCTGACAGCGGCAAAGCGAGGAAGGCAGCACCGTCCCTGCTATCTGAACGCCCCATCCAGCCCTGTGCCACCCGGGGGTTCAGGGTGCTGAGATGGCTGACGTTTTGCTCCGCTCTTGTCGTTAAGCCCGACGCGCAAGAACTACCAAAAACTGGCCAAAACAGCTCAAAAAGCGGGCCAAAACTGGCCATTTTGGCTGAAAGCGGCGAAACAGCGACGGACGGACAGCGGCGAAGCGCGAGGCAGTACCGTCCCTGCTATCTGAACACCACATCCAGCCCAGTGCCACCCGGGGTTCCAGGGTGCTGAGATGGGTGGCGTTTTGCTCGCTCTTAATGGTTAAGCGGCGACGCAAGAACAAGCGCAAAAAGCTGGCCAAAGCGGCCCAAAACTGGCCAAAACTGGCCAATTTTGGCTGGCGACCGGCGTGGCGGTGACCAGCGAGAGGCAGCACCATCCCTGCTATCTGAGCGCCTCATCCAGCCCTTTGCCACCGGAGGGGTTTCAGGGTGCAGAGATGGCTGACGTTTTGCTCGCTCACGTCGTTCGCCGCAACATGCAAGAACTGCCCAAAAATGGCCAAAACTGGCCAAAAAGCGGGCCAAAACTGGCCATTTTGGCTGGCAATGGCCGGCGGACGGCGGAGGACAGCGGCGGCGGAGGCAATACCGTCCCTGCAATCTGAACGCCCCATCAGCCCTGTGCCACCGGGGGGGTTCAGGGTGCTGAGATGGCTGACGTTTTGCTCCGCTCACATCGTTTGCCCGACGCGCAAGAACTGCCAAAAACTGGCCAAAACTGGCTAAAACTGGCCATTTTAGGCTGGCCATTTTGGCTGGCGGCGGCGGCGGCGGAGGACAGCGGCGAAGCGAGGCATCACTATCCCTGCTATCTGAACGTCCCATCAGCCCTGTGCCACCGGGTTTCAGGGTGCTGAGATGGCTGGCGTTTTTGCTCCTCGCTCATGTGGTTCGCCGCGACGCAAGAACTGCAAAAAAACTGGCCAAAGCGGCCCAAAAGCGGGCCAAAACTGGTCATTTTTGGCTGAAGCGGCGGCGGCGGCGGACAATGGCGAAGCAGTGGCAGCACCGTCCCTGCTATACGAATGCCCCATCCAGCCCTGTGCCACCCGGGGGGGTCCAGGGTGCGGAGATGGCTGACGTTTTGCTCCGCTCATGTCGTTCGCCCCGGCACGCAAGAACTGCCCAAAAACTAGCCAAAACAGCTCAAAAACGGGCCAAAACTGGCCATTTTTGACTAAGCGAGCGAACGGCGAGCGGCGGACAGCGAACGAAGCAAGAGGCAGCACCGTCCCTGCTATACGAACGCCCCATCCAGCCCAGTGCCATCCGGGGGGTTCCAGGGTGCTGAGATAGCTGACGTTTTGCTCCGCTCTTGTCGTTCGCCGCGGCACGCAAGAACAGCGCAAAAGCAGGCCAAAACGGCCCAAAAACTGGCCAAAACTGGCCAATTTTTGCTGAGCGACCGAGCGTCGGGCGGCGGCCTGCGAGAGGCAGCACCGTCCCTGCTATACGAACGCCCCATCCAGCCCTTTGCCACCCGGGGTGTTCCAGGATGCTGAGATGGCTGACGTTTTGCTCCGCTCACGTCGTTCGCTGCGGCACGCAAGAACTGCCCAAAAACTGGCCAAAACTGGCCATTTTTGGCTGAACGACCGAGCGGCGAGCGGCGGACAGCGAGCGAAGTGAGAGGCAGCACCGTCACTGCTATACGAATAGCCCATCCTGCCCCCTGTGCCACCCGGGGGGTTCCAGGGTGCTGAGATGGCTGACGTTTTGCTCCGCTCATGTCGTTCGCCGCGGCACGCAAGAACTGCCCAAAAACTGGCCAAAACGGCACAGAAACCGGCCAAAACTGGCCATTTTTGGCTGGCTGGCGGCCGGCGGCGGACAGCGGCGGCGAGAGGCAACACCGTCCCTCTATCTGAAAGCCCCATCCAGCCCTGTGCCACCGGGGGTTCAGGGTGCGGAGATGGCTGGCGTTTTGCTCCGCTCATGTCGTTCGCCGCGACGCAAGAACTGCCAAAACTGGCCAAAACGGCCCAAAAATGGGCCAAAACTGGCCATTTTTGGCTGGCGGCGACCGACGGCGGCCGGACGGCGAAGCGGAGAGGCAACACCGTCCCTGGTATCTGAACGCCCCATCCAGCCCTGTGCCACCGGGTTTCAGGGTGCTGAGATGGCTAACGTTTTGCTCCGCTCATGTCGTTCGCCCGCGACGCGCAAGAACCAAAAAACTGGCCAAAAGCGGCCCAAAAGCGGGCCAAAACTGGCCATTTTGGCTGAAGCGGCGGCGGCGGCGGACGGCGGCAAAGCGAGGCAACACCGTCCATGCTATCTGAACGCCCCATCCGGCCCTGTGCCACCCGGAAGTTTCAGGGTGCTGAGATGGCTGGCGTTTTGCTCCGCTCACGTCGTTCGCCCGCGGACGCAAGAACTGTCAAAAATGGCCAAAACTGGCCAAAAAGCGGGCCAAAACTGGCCATTTTGGCTGAAGAGCGGCGGCGGCGGAGGGACTCGGCAATGGCGAGAGGCAGTACCGTCCCTGCTATACGAACGCCCCGTCCAGCCCTATGCCACCCGGGACGTTCCAGGGTGCTGAGATTGCTGACGTTTTGCTCCGCTCACGTCGTTTGCCCGGCACGCAAGAACTGCCCAAAAAATGGCCAAAAACTGGCCAAAACTGGCCATTTTAGGCTGAGCGAGCGAGTGGCGAGCGGAGGACAGTGAACGAAGCGAGAGGCAGCACTATCCCTGCTATACGAACGCCCCATCTAGGCCTGTGCCACCCGGGGGGTTCCAGGGTGCTGAGATGGCTGACATTTTGCTCTGCTCATGTCGTTCACCGCGGCACGCACGAACAGCCCAAAAATTGGCCAAAATGGCCCAAAAACGAGCCAAAACTGGCCATTTTGGCTGAGCTTATGAGCGGCGGCGGACAGTGTGGCGATCGCTACACCGTCCCTGCTATACGAATGCCCCATCCAGCCCTATGCCACCCGGGGGGTTCCAGGGTGCTGAGATGGCTGACGTTTTGCTCCGCTCATGTCGTTCGTCGCGGCACGCAAGAACAGCCCAAAAGCTGGCCAAAACGGCCCAAAAACTGGCCAATTTTGGTTGGGCGACCGAGCGGCGGGCGACGGACAGTGAGAGGCAGCACCGTCCCTGCTATACGAACGCCCCATCCAGCCCTTTGCCACCCGGGGGGTTCCAGGATGCTAAGATGGCTGATGTTTTGCTCCGCTCATGTCGTTCACTGCGACGCGCATAAAAACTGCCAAAACGGGCCAAAACTGGCCATTTTGGCTGGCGACCGGCGGCCGGGCGGCGGACAGCGGCGAAGTGAGAGGCAGCACCGTCCCTGCTATCTGAACGCCCCATCAGCCCTTTGCCACCGGGGGTTCAAGGGTGCTGAGATGGCTGGCGTTTTGCTCGCTCACGTCGATCGCTGCGACGCGCAAGAACTGCACAAAAAACAGGCCAAAGCGGCCCAAAAGCGGGCCAAAATGGCCATTTTGGCTGGCGACCAGCCCGGCCGGGATAAGCGGCGAAAGCGAGACAATACCATCCTGCTATCTGAACGCCCCATCTAGCCCTGTGCCACCGGAAGTTTCAGTGTTGAGATGGCTGAAGTTTTGCTCCGCTCCCATCGTTCGCCGTGTACGCAAGAACTGCCAAAAAACTGGCTAAAACTGGCCATATTTGGCTGAAAGCGGCGGCGGCGGCGGAGGACAGCGGCGGGCGAGAGGCAACACCGTCCTGCTATCTGAACGCCCCATCCTGTCCTGTGCCACCGGGGTTCCAGGGTGCTGAGATGGCTGATGTTTTGCTCCGCTCCGTCGTTCGCCGCGACGAACTGCCAAAAACTGCCAAAAAATTGGCCAAAACTGGCCATTTTGGCCATTTTAGGGTGGCGATGGCGGAGGACAGCGGCGGCGAGGCAACACCGTCCTGCTATCTGAACGCCCCATCCAGCCCTGTGCCACCGGGGGGGTTCCAGCGTGCTGAGATGGCTGGCGTTTTACTCCGCTCATATCGTTCGCGCGGCGACGCGCAGAACTGCCAAAAACTGGCCAAAACGGCCAAAAAAAGGGCCAAAACTGGCCATGTTTGGCTGAGTGAGTAAGCGGCGAGCGGCGGACAGCGAGCGAAGCGAAGGCAGCACCGTCCCTGGTATACGAACGCCCCATCCGACCATGTGCCACCCGGGAGGTTCCAGGGTGCTGAGATGGCTGACGTTTTGCTCCGCTCACGTCGTTCGCCGCGACATGCAAGAACTGCCCAAAAAATGGCCAAAACTGGACAAACACGGGCCTAAACTGGCCATTTTTGGCTGAAGCGTCGCGGCGGCGGCGGACAACAGCGAAGCGAGAGGCAACACCGTCCCTGCTATCTGAACACCCCATCCAGCCTTGTGCCACCGGGGGTTCAGGGTGCTGAGATGGCTGGCGTTTTACTCCGCTCACGTGGTTCGCGCGACGCGCGAACCACAAAAACTGCCAAAAACTGGCGAAAAACAGGCCAAAACTGGCCATTTTTTGGCTGGCGGCGGCGGCGGAGGACAGCGGCGAAAGAGGGAACACTGTCCCTGCTATACGAACGCCCCATCAGCCCTGTGCCACCCAGGGTTTCAGGGTGCTGAGATGGCTGGCGTTTTGCTCCGCTCATGTCGTTCGCCCCGACGCGCAAGAACTGCCAAAAAACTGGCCAAAACGGCCAAAAAACTGGCCAAAACTGGCCATTTTGGCTGGCGGCGGCGGCGGCGGACAGCGGCGAAAGAGAGGCAACACTGTCCCTGCTATCTGAACGCCCCATCAGCCCTGTGCCACCACCCGGGGGTTTCAGGGTGCTGAGATGGCTGGCGTTTTGCTCCGCTCATGTCGATTCGCGCGGCGACGCGTAAGAACTGCCCAAAAACTGGCAAAAATGGCCCAAAAGCGGGCAAAACTGGCCATTTTTTTGGCTGGCGGCGGCGGCGGCGGACGGCGGACAGCGGCGAGCAGCACCGTCCCTGCTATCTGAACGCCCCATCAGCCCTGTGCCACCCGGGGGTTCAAGGGTGCTGAGATGGCTGGCGTTTTGCTCCGCTCATGGCGTTCGCGCGACGCATAAGAACTCCCAAAAACTAGCCAAAACGGCCCAAAAACAGCCCAAAACAGGCCAAAATTGGCCATTTTGGCTGAAGCGGCGGCGGCGGCGGACAGCAGCGAAGCGAGGAGGTAGCACCATCCCTGCTATCTGGACCGCCCCATCCAGCCCTATGCCACCGGGGGTTTCAGGGTGCTGAGATGGCTGACGTTTTGCTCGCTCTTGTCGTTCGCCCGCAGCGCAAAGAACTGCCCAAAAACTGGCCAAAGCGGCTCAAAAAGCAGGCCCAAAACTGGCATTTTTTTGGCTGGCGGACGGCGGACAGGCGGAGAGGCAACACCGTCCTTGCTATCTGAACGCCCCATCAGCCCTGTGCCACCCGGGGGTTCCAGGGTGCTGAGATGGCTGGCGTTTTACTCCGCTCTTGTCGTTTTTCAGCGGCGCGCAAGAACTGCCAAAAATTGGCCAAAAGCGGCTTAAAAGCGGGCCAAAACTGGCCATTTTGGTTGAATGCGGCGGCGTGGCGGCGGACAGCGGCGGGCGAGGCAGGCACACCGAGCCTGCTATCGAACGCCCCATCCAGCCCTGTGCCACCCGGGGTTCAAGGTGCTGAGATGGCTGGCGTTTTGCTCCGCTCATGGCGTTCGCCGCGACGCGCAGAACTCCCAAAACTGCCAAAAACGGCCCAAAACAGCCCAAAAGCGGGCCAAAACTGGCCATTTTGGCTGGAAGCGGCAATGACGGCGGTGACAGCCAACGGCGGCGTCGGCGGACAGCGGCGAAGTGAGAATAGCACCATCCCTGCTATCGGACCTCCATCCAGCCCTGTTGCCCCGGGGGTTTCAGGGTGCTGAGATGGCTGGACGTTTTTGCTCCGCTCTTGTCGTTCGCCGCGCCGCATAAAGAACTGCCCAAAAACTGGCCAAAGCGGCTCAAAAAGCGGGCCAAAACTGGCCATTTTGGCTGAAGCGAGCGGCGGCGGCAAAAAAAAGCGGCGGCGAGGCAACACCGTCCCTGCTATCTGAATGCCCCATCCAGCCTTGTGCCACCCAGGGGGTTCAGGGTGCTGAGATGGCTGGCGTTTTACTCCGCTCTTGTCGTTTTTCCACGACGCATAAGAACTGCCCAAAAACTGGCCAAAAAGCGGCTTAAAAGCGGGCCAAAACTGGCCATTTTGGCTGAAGCCAAAAGCAATGACGGCCGGACAATGACGCGTCGCTACTGATCCCTGCTATCTGAACGCCCCATCCAGCCCTGTGCCACCCCGGTAACAGGGTGCTGAGATGGCTGACGTTTTGCTCCGCTCATGTCGTTCGCAGCGGCATGCAAGAACAACCAAAAGCTGGCCAAAGCGGCCCAAAAACTGGCAAAATTGGCCATTTTTGGCTGGCGACGGCGTGGACGGGCGGCGGACACGAGGAGGCAGCACCATCCCTGCTATCGAACGCCCCATCCAGCCCTTTGCCACCGGAAGTTTCAGGATGCTGAGATGGCTGGCGTTTTGCTCCGCTCATGTCGTTCACCGCGACGCATAAAGAACTGCCAAAAACTGGCCATTTTGGCTGGCGACCGCTGGCCATTTTTTTGGCGGCATCTGGCGGCGAAGTGAGAGGCAGCACCGTCCCTGCTATCTGAATGCCCCATCAGCCCTGTGCCACTTTCGGGGAGTTCAGGGTGCTGAGATGGCTGATGTTTTGCTCCGCTCCGTCGTCGATTGCGGCGCGCAAGAACTGCTCAAAAACTGGCCAAAGCGCCCCAAAAGCAGACCAAAACTGGCCATTTTTTGGCTGAAGCGAGCGGCGGATAAGCGGGCGGCGAAGAGGCAACACCATCCCTGCTATCTGAGCGCCCCATCCAGCCCTGTGCCACTTTCGGGGGGTTCAGGGTGCTGAGATGGCTGGCGTTTTGCTCCGCTCCGTCGTTCGCCGTGTACATAAAGAACTGCCAAAAACTGGCCAAAACTGGCCATTTTGGCTGCCAAAACTGGCCATTTTTTGGCGGCGGCGGAGGACAGCGAGCGAAGCAAGAGGCAGCACCGACCCTGCTATACGAATGCCCCATCCAGTCCTGTGCCACCCGGGGGGTTCCAGGGTGTTGAGATGGATTGCGTTTTGCTCCGCTCACGTCGTTCGCCTCGGCACACAAGAACTGCCCAAAAACTGGCCAAAACTGGCCAAAAATGGGCCAAAACTGGCCATTTTGGCTGAGCGAGCGAGCGACGAGCGGAGGACAGCGAGTGAACCGAGTGGCAGCACCGTCCCTGCTATACGAACGCCCCATCCAGCCCTGTGCCACCCGGGGGGTTCTAGCATGCTGAGATGGCTGACGTTTTACTGCGCTCATGTCGTTCGCCGCAGCACGCAAGAACTGCCCAAAAACTGGCCAAAACGGCCCAAAAACGAGACAAAACTAGCCATGTATGGCTGAGTGAGTGAGCGGCGAGCAGCGGACAGCGAGCGAAGCGAGAGGCAGCACCGTCCCTGGTATACGAACGCCTCATCCAGCCCTATGCCACCCTGGGGGTTCCAGGGTGCTGAGATGGCTGACGTTTTGCTCCGCTCATGTCGTTCACCGCGGCACGTAAGAACTGCCCAAAAGCTGGCCAAAACGGCCCAAAACTGGCCATTTTGGCCGGCGGTGGCGGCGGCGGCCGGACAATGGCGGCGAAGAGGCAACACCGATCCTGCTATCTGAATGCCCCATCCGGCCCTGTGCCACCTGGGGGGTTCCAGGGTACTGAGATGGCTGACGTTTTGCTCCATTCGTCGTTCACCCACGACATGCAAGAACTGCCCAAAAATAGCCAAAACTGGCCATTTTGGCTGGCGGCGAAGTGGCGGCCGGAGGACAGCGGCGAAGTGAGAGGCAGCACCGTCCCTGCTATCGTCGCCCCATCCAGTCCTGTGCCACCGGGGAGTTTCGGGAGTGCTGAGATGGCTGACGTTTTGCTCGCTCCGCGTCGTTAAGCGCGACGCATAAAGAACTGCCAAAATTGGCCAAAACTGGCCATTTTGGCTAAGTGGTGGCGATGAGCAGAGGACAGCGGCGAAGCGAGGAAGGCAACACCGTCCCTGCTATACAAACACCACATCCAGCCCTGTGCCACCCGGGGGGTTCCAGCGTGCTGAGATGGCTGACGTTTTATTGCGCTCATGTCGTTCGCCGCGGCACGCAAGTGTTAAATCTCGGATTTTGATGATGAAACTAATTGATTGTGTTTAGATGTTTAACTGCATTTTGAGTGATGCAGGTCTACTCGATCAAATTAGACAGTTAGCGGGGGAGGAATTGGCGTTCGCGGAGGTGATCGCGTCGGGGATATTGGACGGCGAAGGCTTGAGCGTCGGGCATCGGGCTAAGGAGGCGGAATTGCACCAAGGATATCGAGGGTTGCGGAGGTCAACCGTCGATTGGGCAATAAGCCGCAAGAAGGGCGATGCACTGAAGAATCGGACGGCGCCAACCAATGGCGTGCGAACAGCGGAATATCGATTAGCGTTATAATAACTGTCTAGATCGAATAGAGTTTTGGCTTGCATGTGTAGGATTAACTTCGATAGCGATGAAGACATGAAGGCGAAACAAAGTGCAAAGTCAAGCCACGAAGAATTCGTTGGGAGTTCAAAGTTGACGGAAGTCGAAGGATCGTCGGGAGCGCTGCGGAACTAAGCCGAATGAGTAGGGAGCTTGCCCGAAGGGTTTTGGAAGCTTCGCGCGGAAGGTTAGGTGGGAAGTTCGCAGAGTTTGCCGAGAAAGATCGGACTTGCCGAAGAAGCTCGTTGGAACTTCGCCAAAGATCAAATCGTGAAGTTTAAGAGCTTGCGGGAGTCATGAGAATGGTTTCGAGAGTTTATCGGGGAAGACCGCCCGAAAGTTAAATGGGGCTTCATGGGAAGAAGTCTTGACTTATGGACTTTGTAATAGCTTATATAATGTCTTTAAAATTCGTAGTTAGCATGTTAATTAGGGTTAGGATTAGGTATTAATCCCTATAACCCAAATGAGGGGACTATAACACTGTAGGCTGAAAACAACGTAGGCGGTGAGCTGAAAACACTGTGAGCAGGCTGAAAACACTATAGGCGGTGGCACCGCTGGGCTGCAATGGTGGCACCATAACCCAGTGCTGGCGGTGACACCCTCCAAACTAGGCGGTGGCACAAAAGCATCCGGAACAAGAGGATTTAAATTTTGGAGCCCAAATTTGAATCCTCTTGAGACCTATAAATACCCCTCAAATCTCAGCTGAGATTACAACTTTTGAGCAGCAAGAGTTTGAGAGAAAGGTCTTAGAAAAGTGTTAGCTTGTCTTCTTTTCAATTTGCTAGTGTTCACCTCATCTCTTCTCGAAAATCTGTAAGAAGTGAACCGCTTGTAAAGAGTTGTAAGAGGGTATTTACCCTTCCATTTCAAAGAGACTTGCTAGTGGAAGGTGGGAGCCTCATCGAAGAGGAGGCCTCGCAAAGTGGAGTAGGTCATTTGGCCGAACCACTCTAAAATCAACGTGATCCTTGGTTTGCATTTCATTATTGCTATTTACATTATTGCAAACCTTCTTATATGCTTTAGTTCCTTATTACTTTTTTGCTGTGCATATTTAAGAATACGCTTTCAAGATTAAGCGTGTCAAGTTCCGCTCTAATCATACGAAAGATTTTTTAAAAATCGAAATTTTAATCCGCTGCACTAATTCACCCCCCCCTCTTAGTGCTGCTCCGATCCTAACATGACATTGATATGGTTGCTATTGCTAATGTTAATATGATTGCTATCATGCCCTGTATCAAGATGTCAAACAAAAATTTGCATCGTACGAGCTGATATCTTACCATGTGATGCAATGCTACACTTGCTAAAATATTCAAATATATATACATCATGTCAAAATCTTGCTATACATGTTAATATCATATGATGAAACACTGCACTTGAAATAGTTGTGTTACTACATCAAAAAAGCTAACACTCAATGGAAGCAAAAATTTGCTAACTTGCAACTTGCATATCTAAACTTGGCATCCTTGATCAAACAACATGTTGAAAATTATGTGACAAATGTTTTTAATCAGTAGCTTACTCATAACCCGAATGCATGTAAGAAGTTCATTTTTTAGGTTTGAATGCTAAAATGGAATTTTCCTGTACACTCTTATGACAACTTTTTTTGAAAAATGACTTTCCTCCCTCAAGCAATGAATTATAACAAAGGAAAAGAGATATTCAAAGTATTATATGTCATGCCTTCCTTTATGTGCGTGATAACTTCTTTGGAATCACATCTACCATGCTTTTTTGATAATGATATCATGCTTTTTTTGTTGATGACAAAGGGGAGAAACATATGAATTGATAAACACTGCCATAATCATGTCTATGTCATAGTTACAAATACTTGAGTGATGCTATAAACAATGTTATGGTTATGCCATCCTTGCATCACCAAGAGATATATGAACATGTGCTATAGTTTGCATTATGTCTTGAGTTGATATCCTATCTTGTGAAGTAAATGCAAACTTGCTAGAAAATCTCAAATGTGTGCATCATGTGATAGTCCTTCGTAGCTTTATATGATTACATGATGAATAGTTACAATCATACAAACTTGACATCATTCTTGAAGAGATACATCATGATGGGTATCATGATGGGAGTATTGATAAGTTTAACTGATCTAACTTATCAATACGTCACTTGAATTCTTAGGTCTTGAATTCAAGGTTGACTTATCTCAACCATGGCATATAGATAGGGGAGTTAAGGATAACTCCATTATCAATTGATTGTCATCATAAAAAAGGGGAGATTGTTGAATCTCGGATTTTGATGATGAAGTCAATTGTCATTTGTTAATCTAATCTATGTGTTGAGATAAGTGTGCAGGATTAACTTCGATGAAAGTCAGACAAGCAGCAGGAGTTGCTTGAGTCAAGATCATGATCACGTTGGGAGTTCGAGTTGACGGAAGTTGAGGGCGGTCGTCGGAGGTTCTCGAGAAACAGATCAGAAGTCGAAGCTTGCCAAAAGCGAAGCTCATCGGAACTTCGCCAAGTGGATCGTCGCAAAGTCAGGAGTTTGCGGATGTCATGAAAGAATCACCGAGGTTCATGGATGATCGACGAAGTTAGCGAAGCTTCGCCGGAAAAAGCGATTGGCGCATCGAACAAAGCTGCAGAAGTTGTCTTAGATTTGTCGTAGTTAACACATTGATTAAGCTTGAAAATGGGAGGTGATCCCATTAAGCTTAATCTTGGGGCAATGGGCCCTGAAAAGATTGAAATTGGGCGAATGGAGCTAACCATTAGGACCACGATTACACCGGTGATTACGCCTAAACCGAGGAGGTGCAACCGCCCGGGCTGTCTCTCCAGCGAGGCTGGGCGGTGCAACGCCGCCCGCCGAAGTGCAACCGCCCGAGCTCGATCTTGAGCTAGGCTGGGCGGTACAACCACAGCAGAGGTAGCACCGCTTTGAGCTCGGTCTTCGGCTTGGCGGAGAGAGGTACAACCGCCTCGATCAAAAGGTGGCACAGCAGGGGCTCGATCTTTGAGCGGACTTCCGGTGCAACGCCCTGACGAAGAGTGCAACCGCTGGGCTCGATCTCGAGCTCTGCCAGGTGGTGCAACCTCTCCAGTCAAGAGGTGCAACCGCCTGATCCCGGAATTCCGGGATTTGATCGATTTGATCGTTTTGAGCTCCAAATTTGAACTGGGTTGGGGCCTATAAATACCCCACCCATTCAGCACTGAAAAGATATGTAAGGGTTGTCTCCTGAGCCCGTCAAAAGGAGAGAAACTGTAAAAGGGCAGTTGGCCTTCGCCCATTGAAGGAAGGCAGCTAGTTGACGTCGATGACCTCGTCGGAGGAGGAAGCCAAAAGTGGAGTAGGTCAAGACTGACCGAACCACTCTAAATCTCTGGTTTGCTTTTCCTTGAGCACTTTATCGGTTTTTAGAGGGCTTATCGGTTTAAGATAATCCAAGTGTTCTATCAATGGCATATTGATAGGGGGAGTTTGTTTAAACTCCGGGGAGTTAAGGTTAACTCCGTTAGTCATCAATTAGTTGTCATCATCAAAAAGGGGGAGATTGTTGAATCTCGGATTTTGATGATGAAACTAATTGATTGTGTTTAGATGTTTAACTGCATTTTGAGTGATGCAGGTCTACTAGATCAGAATTAGACGTTTACGTAAAGAGGAATTGGCGTTGCGCGGAGAGATGCGTCGGGGATATTGGGCGGCGAAGGCTTGAGCGTCGGGCATCGAACCAAGGAAAGCGGAATTGCGCCAAGGATATCCGAGGGTTCGCGGAGGTCAACCGCCCGATTGAACAACAAACGCAAGAAGGGCGATGTGCTAAAGAATCGGGCAAGCGCCAACCAACGGCGTGCGGTAGAACGCGGAGAATGTCAATTGGCGTTATAATCTTGTCTAGTCGGATAGAGTTTTGGTTTTGCATGTGCAGGATTAACTTCGATAACGATGAAGGCATAAAGTGAAACAAAGTGTGGAGTCAAACCACGAAGAAGGATTCGTTGGGATTCAAGAGTTCGACGGAATCGAAGGATCATCGAGAACGCTGCGGAACTAGCGAGAATAGTAGGGAGCTTGCGAAGGGTTTTGGAAGCTTCATGGCGGGAAGGTTTGTGGGAAGTTAGCGAGTTTGCTGAGAAAGATCGAGACTTGCCGAAGAAGCTCGTTGGAACTTCGCCAAAGATCAAATCGTGAAGTTTAAGAGCTTGCGGGGAGTCCGCAAGAATGGTTTCGAGAGTTTATGGGAAGACCGCCGAAAAGTTAGCGGAGCTTCGCCGGAAGAAGTCTTGACTTATGGACTTTGTAATAACTTATATAATGTCTTTAAAATTCGTAGTTAGCATGTTAATTGGGGTTAGGATTAGGTATTAATCCTATAACCCAAATGAGACCTATATTCTTTGTAGGCTGAAAACAACTTGTAGGTGGTGGCTGAAAACACTATAGGAGACTGAAAACAGCATGGCGGTGGCACCGCCTGGGCTGAACAGTGGCACCACCCAGCAGGAGTGTTGGGCGGTGACACCTCCTGGGCTGGGTGGTGGCACCCTAGCACTTTTGGGCGGTGGCACCGCTTATTTTGGACGGTGGTACCGCCGGCATGGGAACAAAGGGAATTTGAATTTTGGAGCCTAAATTTGAATCCTCTTGAGGCCTATAAATACCCCTCAAATCTCGGCTGAGATAACAACTTTTTGAGCAGCAAGAGTTTGAGAGAAAGGTCTTAGAAAAGTGTTAGCTTGTCTTTTTTTTTTTTTTTTTTGGTAAGTAAAGTAAATTGATTATGTGTAAAGTTTCTACAAATAGCTTTATCTATACAAGTCATAGACAAAAGCCATGTAACTCATAGAGTCTTGAATGTGATAGTTATGACTACACATGTTGTAGACTATAACTCCTAATTATAATCAAAATAGAAAATGTTTATCCGGGTATATCAAAATTTGGCATCATTCCCAAGATCTTTAGCTAATAGCAAAATTAAAATTGATAAAAATATATTTTTCTCTTTGGGTAAAAGTGCTCCGTTTTGAGATCTTGCTCCATCTGAGGATCTTGAGTCTCTAATAATCTCTTTCAATAGGCTGAGCATTGTTTGTGTGTTGACATTTAAAGATTACATTACATCTCTCCTTCCACATCCACCAAATAGCGCATCGAAAGTATCCTTTTGCCGGTTGTGTGAGAGGCCCTTTCTTGAGAAACATTGCATGAGTTCGCCTAGTTCTTGGTGCAAGTTTGGTTACTTGTGAGTCTATTGAGTTCAAATCGCTGGAGAATCTCCTTCCATATCCATTTTGTATAATCACAAGCAAAATAAAGGTGGTCAACAGTTTCTTCTTGTTGCATACAAAGGGAGCATCGGTTAACATGATAGATACCTCTTCTTTTCATATTGTCTATTGTAGGTAGTTTATTGAGAAGGGCCTGCCATGTACATAAGGAATGTCAACCGCTTGTCTTCTTTTCAATTTGCTAGTGTTCACCTCATCTCTTCTCGAAAATATGTAAGAGAGTGAACCGCTTGTAAAGAGTTGTAAGAGGGGTATTTACCCTTCCATTTCAAGAGACTTGCTAGTGGAAGGTGGGAGCCTCATCGAAGAGAGGCCTCGCAAGTGGAGTAGGTCATTTGACCGAACCACTCTAAAATCGGCGTGATCTTTGGTTTACATTTCATTATTGCTATTTACATTATTGCAAACCTTCTTATATGCTTTAGTTCCTTATTACTTTTGCTCGCATATTTAAGAATAACGCTTTTCAAGATTAAGCTTGTCAAGTTCGCTCTTATCATCTGAAAAGATTTTTTTTAAAACCGAAGTTTTAATCATGCACTAATTCCCCCCCTCTTAGTGCTGCTCCGATCTAACAATTGGTATCAGAGCCGGTATTTCTCATTTCGGATTTACACCGTGAGAAATGGCTCTTCATGGCTTTCAAAGGAATTATCGGTTTTCATCCACCGTTGTTTTTGGATTGGACTACACTTATTGGAAAACTTCGAATGAGAGTTTTCTTGATTTCTATAATTTGGATATATGGAATATTGTTGAAAATGGTTTTCAACTTCCCTCTAAACCGATGAGCGAATGGTGGGATTTGGAGAAAAGTATTTTTCTTTAAGCATAAAGGCTATGAATGCCTTATTTTGCGCTTTAGACAAAAATGAGTTCAATCAGTTTCTAAATCTTGAAAGCGGCTTTTTTTTGATATTTGGCGAACACTTGAAATCACACACGAGGGAACTAGTAGAGTCAAAGACTTCGAAAGTTAACATTTTAATGCATGATTTCGAGCTTTTTTTCAAATGAAGCGAGCCGAAACCATTGTTGACATGTACACCGTTTTACGGATGTAGTCAATGGTTTACAAACTCTTGGTAAATATTTCTCGAATTTTGAACTTGTTAGTAAAGTTTCACGATCACTTTCTAAAGTTTGGGAATCAAAAGTTCTGACAATACAAAAACAAAAGATTTAAATATTTTTCCACTTGAAGAACTTATCGGCTCATTGATGACATATGAAATGGTGCGCCAATGCACATGATGAACACAATGAACACTTGAACCACCTTCAAAAGAATAGGAAGGATTTGGAACTCAGGACAAATAAATACCACTTGACGATGACTCAAGTGATAAAGGACAATGATGAACTTGAACTTGAACACTAACTCTTAATAAGTTTATTAAACAAAAATCTAAAATGAACAATGAACTTGAGCGGAGGAAGAGGCCAAAAGGAAGGCACCAAGGATGAATCAAGAACTTCCAAAAGATGAAATGGTGAATTGGGCTTTGATGGGCTTCGACTACAAGGTAACTAACTCAACTCTCTTGAATTATTTTGAAATTACTTGAAGTTTTTTTTCATGAGTGCTTAATTTAGATAGTAGGAATAGGAAATAAAAATTATTTTTTCAAAATTATATCATGTTTTTCTTTTAGCATCTTTTGAAAAAATTAAAACTTTGATCATGAAATGTATATTGCTAAGGTTTCATACATGTTATGTTTTTGAAATGTTAAATGATGTATACAACATTAGGGATGATAATTATATGATATGTGATAATGCTTAGGATTAATCCATACATGTGTATCTTGATGATTTTATGACATACATGAGTTTTGAAGTAAATGTTGATTTGATACTCTCATTTTGGATTAACATTTTTTTGGTTTAATCATTTTTTATAACGAATTAAGATGACATTCTCATGACATATTAAGATGACATAGTGCATGTACATCTATGTATGAATTTCTTGATAATCTTTTGATGATAGATGTGATATCATGATGTTTTATTTTTGATGTGTTTGGGCTTGTGGCTTTATGGTGAAACTTATGTTTTGACTTTAAATGATGATACAATGTTTTTCACAAAAGACTTGAACACTCTCACATGAAATCAATTGTATGAAATGGAAATAAATTTTCTATTCTATTAGAGATTAATGAATTTATTTTACCAATCTTATGAATCTCATGAAAATAAACATGATGAATATTTTATAAATGAGTTGTCTTATAAGATTTTGCCTTTACATCTTGAACTTTAATGCTTATATTGATTTGGCATATAAAGACTAAGGCATGCTCATAAGAAGCAAATCACATGAATAGAAATTTATAAAAATGAAATGTAATCCTTTATCTTATTGATTTCTACCTAAGAGACCAATAAAACTATCTATGCCATTTTGAATCTCTTGAAAGAAATGTTGATATTTTGATGATTTGGATGATTTGAATTTGAATGAGTTTTATTCAAAATCATGATCTTGATTCCGTGATATTTACAAATTAAGATTTATTATGAATCAAGATTTTTTCATTAATCGATCTCCTAAGATTTTTCCTTGATTATTTAAGAGGTGATTTTTCAAAACAAAATGTGTCTTCTATTATTATCTTTTCATGATATGATTTTTATACAATTCCTTGTATTCATGAAATGTTTATCGCATCACCCAATTACTTTCTTCTTGATATTCCTTATGTGGTGATTAAAATTATGCATGAAATACTCTTGATATTATTTTGATGTATACAAATGAAAAGTTATAATCATTTATGATTGGATGAAATTTGACAAGTTAATATCTTCATGATTTGAAATATTTATACTTTGAAATTATGTATGCAATTGCTTTGTATTGTGATGATATATGCATCATGAATACTTTATTATCATACATGAAAATAGTGATAAACATATTGAAAATAAATATTTGTGTCATGTTAGATGATTTTACATCATGTGCATGATGAGTTATAGTGATGATTGAAACAATGATTGAAATGATATGAATGATGATTTGGAATCATGCATATAATTATGAGTTAATATGTTTTGAATATATGATGATTTGGTATTATGCATGTAATAATGATATACGCAATGATGAAATACTTATGACAAAATTATTATTTTGATATTCATGACTTGAATCTTCCTTTTTTTTGCCAATGACAAGCGGGGGAGAAAAGAGTTACTAATGTGATATCTTAAATTGATGTAAAGGGTCATCTCAAACAGAAATTAGCTACCTTGCACAAGTCAAGAAAATGCAAAAACTTCCTTACTTTCTTGCACATCTAAAGAAGATGCAAATGTAACACTTGTCAAATTGTTTGCTTGCCTCATGTAAAACATTGTCTCTTGTTAGGTTGACATTTTGCTAAGGAAGCAAAAAAATTGACACTTCTCAAAAGAAGAAAGTGCTTGCTTTCTTGAACATCTTTAATTTGCTAGCTAGCATAATGTACAATTTGCTATCTTAAACATTACAAAGAAATGCTATCATGCACATCATAAAGAAAAACAAATATGCTAACTTGCAAATCTTTAAATTTGCTAGCTTATATGTAGTAAAACTTGCATATCATAAAAGTTGCTAGCTCATTAGGGAAACAAAAGAATTGCTATCTCGAAAAAGTAAAAATTAAAAAAACTTAGAAAACTTGCAACAAAATTGCTCTTGCCATGCTTTGTATAAAAAATATGTTGATATCCTTAAAAGCATCATAGCAATGAATTTTTAGTATATCATAATGTATCACATGTATCACAAATTGATTTTTTTTTTAGACTATTATCATATCATGATGTATGCATAATGATATCATGATTTGTGATTGTTTCATGTGATCCTTATTGAATTTTCACATTGGTATCCTTCGTGAAATGATTTCATTACATTATTGTCTTTTTTGGTAAGTAAAAGTAAATTGATTATGTGTAAAGTTTCTACAAATAGCTTTATCTATACAAGTCATAGACAAAGCCATGTAACTCATAGAGTCTTGAATCACGATAGTTATGACTACACATGTTGTAGACTATAACTCCTAATTATAATCAAAATAGAAAATGTTTATCAGATATATCAAAATTTGGCATCATTCCCAAGATCTTTAGCTAATAGCAAAATTAAAATTGATAAAAATATATTTTTCTCTTTGGGTAAAAGTGCTTCAGTTTTGAGATCTTGCTCCATCTGAGGATCTTGAGTCTCTAATAATCTCTTTCAATAGCTGAGCATTCTTTTGTGTTGACATTTAAAGATTACATTTACATCTCTCATTCCACATCCACCAAATAAGCGTATCTGAAAGTAACCTTTGCCGGTTTTGTGAGGACCTTTTCTTGAGAAACATTGCATGAGTTAGCCCTAGTTCTTGGTGCAAGTTTGGTTCTTGTGATCTATTGAGTTCAAATGTTGGAGAATCTCCTTCCATATCCATTTTGTATAATCACAAGCAAAATAAAGGTGGAATTGATTTTTCTTCTTGTTGCATACAAAGAAGCATCGGTTAACATGATAGATACCTCTTCTTTTCATATTGTCTATTGTAGGTAGTTTATTGAGAAGGGCACTGCCATGTACATAAGAATGTCTTTGTGATCGGTTGATCCCATGTCCAACTGCTTGGGACCCACTTGTTATTTCTTTGCCTAATTTGATTCCATGCAGATGTGGCACTAAATTTGCCATTGTCATGAGGCCAAATAAGTTTATCTGAAGAGTTGTTCGTGATTGGAATAGCTATAATAGTCGGCCAAAAGTGATAACATTTAGGAAATAGGATTAGGGAGACACCGGTACCGTTAGCAATGAACTTCGAAACCTTCAATCTTTGGGAGCCCAGAGATCTTTTTAATGATACGTCACCATATAATTGAAATATACTCTTCCCATTCACCCAAGGATGTACCACATATTAGTACTAGTTCGGAAAAGATTGCATAGGAAATGTGTTTGATTAGCCAATTCCTTGCCTTTAAAAATTCCTTTCAAACTGCAGAGTGGTATGTTCTTGTTGAAATTTCCCAGATTGATTCTTTTGAAAGATACCTAGCAGAAACCCAAAGTGACCATAAGGAACATTTGTTTTGCAAAAGATCCCCACAATTGCTGCACAGGACATGCTTGATTCCAATCTCTAGTATTTCTCAAGTTTAGCCCCCCCTTCATCTTTCGGTTTTACAAAATGCTATCCCAATTTACCATATGCATTGCCTTATCATTTTGTGCCATTCGGAAGAAGTTTATTAATAACCGTTCAATATCTTGGAGAAGTCATTTGGTAGAAGAAATGCATTACACCAATATATAGAGTAGGAGTGCAATACGAGACGGATGAGTTGGTAAATCTGCTTTTGATAGAAACCTATTTTTCCAAGAAGAAATTCTATTCTTTATTTTTTTTTTTGCAAGATAGGTGACAGGTGGGTTTTGAATGCCTGTGGATATGGCGGGGAGACCCAAATAAAGGGCGGCAAGCTTCCCTCACTAACCCCAAAGTTTGTGCAATAAAGACATTTTCCTCAGCGTAAGGGCTCATATATACTTTACTTTTAGCATGATTTAACTGAAGTACTCTGCATCGTTGGCTTTCTCCCACAGGCGAAGGGCGGCGGCTGTATGTGATGATCGGATCTCTAAAGGCGATGCTCTGTGGCGGCAATGCCCGGATCTAGGCGGCGGTCTGTGGCGACAACCATATCTCCCTAAGGCGATCTAACTCCTGTGGCGTCGGCTTTCTCCCCGGCGAAGGCGGCGACACTGTGTAGGTGATCAGATCTCCCAAGGGCGGCGATCTTTGGCGGCGGCGGCGACAACATGGCGATCAGATCTCCGTGGCGTCGGCTTCTCCCCAAAGGCGGCGATCTTTGTGCTGCAACCATAAATCCCTAGGGTGGCCGGTACCATAGCGGCGATCTAATATACTGCAGCGGTGGCTTTTCCCAATGGCGTCGTTTACGTGGCGGCAACCGGAGGGATCAAACATGGCAGCGATGGCCCCTAAAATTTTGGCGATGGTGGCGAGGGTTGAAAGCGATGGCAAAGGCTCCTACCGCTACCCCCCAAGTTGCTCTTCAACATATCTTTTCGAGAAAACTCCTTCGACCAACCAGCATCGGCGGTGGCGCTCTAGATCGCGACGCCTGCTCTCATTTCCAGCGATCCTCGGCCTTGGACTAGCCTCTTCAAGGCTCGGTTGGAAGTCGGATCTAAGCTTGGAATTCTTTACTCGAAGTTGATAAGAAAGATTCTTTGTATCTGAGGTGATTGATTCACGTGAGCTTATTGAGACATGGTCTATGGCGATTGTTGGCTATGTGGTAGGTCTCAAAACATCTTATTTCCCACTATCCTCATTTATCAAAACTTCGATGGGAATATAGTCATTTGATCTTCATATCTTTGGAAAGCAGTTCTTTGTTTGCAAGCTATACTCTGAAAGAAGATTTCAGCGAATCCTCGAAGGATTACGGACTATCATGGTCATCAATGATTTTCTGGCGTTGGTCTCTGATGTCCGTTTGGAGTTAGATAACCTCTGATCGATTCCATTATGGGTATCCTTCCAGGACTACCTCTACATCTTTAGAGGTCGACGTTTTATTGCAAAAGTTATGCGGCACTCTAGGGCGACCACTCTACATCGACAAAGCAACATTTCGAGGACGAGATTAACATTTGCGAGCATGTGTGCTGGTTTCTTCAGATGAAGATCTTCCCTAATGAGGTTTTCTATCGTGATCTTGGCGGGAACACTTTCGGAAGGTACATGTCTCATATTCACGGAAACCACAGCGATGTCGGCGTTGCTTATCTTTTGGTCATCAAATGGAGCTTGTCGGCAAACCCCAAATCAACCACAAAGGTCTATCGACCCGTCAAAGCCTCAACAACAAAGTGATTCTTCTCTAATGGCAGCCGGCACCGATGGTGGCAAAAACTAATGAGCATTCGGCTTCATGAGGAAGGGAAAGCCAGACAGAAGGACAATTCCAAAACTTTATCTATACCTATAATGTCAGAGCCTTCCACAGCAGAGGTTTCCCATGATACTAGTGGGCGGGGAGAAACATAAGTCGGAACTTTATCTCTTCCAATATCATGGGATCCATCACACTAGCTCAACGAACTTCGGGTCCAAGCAAATCTAAGCTAACAAGGATATTTATTCCTCAACAAACTCAGGCCACAACAAACATTGCCAACAAGGATATTACGTCTCAACAAACTCATGCTCCAACAAACCTCTATAGCAAGCTGCTCCAACAAGTACTATCAGGGATATTGTGATGCAACAATCTTATCGAGCTTCAACAAACCACGCCAATCAAGACCACATGATTCAAGGTATTTTTAAAGTTTAAAAATCTGCAAGCTGTAGATGAAGTGTATAAATATAGGAATAAAGCCATAATAGGTAAGGATATTTTGAGGAGGAAAATACAAAACCGAAAGATAAAAAAAGGATGGTACAATCCATCAAAAGTAAATAGGATGAATACCTTACTATCTTTTACTAATGAAGATAACATGCTTTGGAATGTTCGCGGGACTTAATAAGGGGAGAAATGTCGGGAGCTCAATAGAATAATCAAGTTTGCCGCATGTGATATTGTTATTCTAGTGGAAACAAAAATTAAACAATTGCGTTCAAGCTCAAAAGAATTTAATATGGCGGACCATGAACTGTTTACCAATGACTCAAATGACACTTTTGGTAGAATATGGGTCTTATGGCATCCTAACTCTATTAATGCTTGGTTTATTTACGCTCTTGATCAATTCATTCATCTTAAGGTAGAGGATAAAAGAATGGTGTCAATTCAATTTCCTTTGGTATATATGCTTCAAGCGGTATGCAAGAAGAAATACTCTTTGGTACGACGACTAATATTGTAAATGGCTGTCTCAATGTACCTTGGATTGTTCTTGGAGACTTTAATACTGTTTGATTTACACAAATGAAAAACAGGGTGGTAGACAACTTTGAAAACCACTTCAAAAGTTCAATGATTACATTGACACTGCAGCATTGTTTGATATGAAATCTGTGGGTAATTGGCTCTCTGGGGTAATCAAGGTGCTGCTAACAGAAAAATAATGGCTCGACTTGATAGGTGTTTGATTAATCATGAATGGTTAACGGTTTACCAGATTCACTTCTTGAGTATGGTCTTTGCTTTGTTTTTGACCATTCTTTAATGTATATATACCTAAAAAAAGCGACACCAAAGGCAAAAAACCATTTAGATTCTTTAACATGTGGAGTACTCATCCTCAATTTCTTGATGTTATCGGATCTGCTTGGAATGTTAATGTGCATGGAATGTTAATGTGCTGGAAACTCAAAGTTTTCGATACTCTTTAATGGCTCACCAATTGGTTTTGGGAACACGAATGGCATCGACAAGGTGATCCTCTCTCGTATATCTTTTTTACTATTGCGATGGAAGGACTTTTTGTATGTTGGAACCATGATCTTAAATGGCAATGCAATAAGGTACCATTCTTTGGTTACGTTCATATATCACATATAACATTTCGGATGACTTACTTATCTTTCTCCAAAATGAACCAACTTCAATAAAAAACACGGCTACTATTATGAATGACTTTGGTATGGTTTTGGACTTGATTAAATCATGCGAAAAGTAAAAGTATATATGAACCCCTTACATTGAGGGAAAATGTCTTTATTGCCAAACTTTGGGGGTTAGTGGGGGAAGCTTGCGGGTTCCTTATTTGGGTCTCCGGCTCATATCCTGAGGCATTCACAAAAACCCTGTCGACCCTATCTTGCAAAAATAAAGAATAGAATTTCTTCTTGGAAAAATAGGTTTCTATCAAAAGCGAGGCGACTCGAACTCATGGATTCGGTGTGCACTCTACTCTATATATTGATTGTAATGCATTTCTTCTACACCTTTGGACTTCTCCAAGATATTGAGCGGTTATTAATGAACTTCTTCGGAATGGCACAAATGATAAGGCAATGCATATGGTAAATTGGGATAGCATTTGTAACCTTAGAAAAAGATGAAGGGGGCTAAACTTGAGAAATACTAGGGTGGAATCAAGCATGTGCAGTAAACAATTGTGGGATCTTTTGCAAAACAAATGTTCCTTATGGTCACTTTGGGTTTCTGCTAGGTATCTTTCAAAAGAATCAATCTGGGAAATTTCAACAAGAACATACCACTCTGTGCTTGGAAAGAATTTTAAAGTCAAGGAATTGGCTAATCAAACACATTTCCTATGCAATCTCTTCTGGAACTAGTACTAATATGTGGCACGATCCTTGGGTGAATGGGAAGAGTATATTTCAATTTATGGTGATAGAATACGAAAAAGATCTCGGGGCTCCCAAAGATTGGAAGGTTTTGAGTTCATTGCTAGCGATTTTTGGTGTCTCCCTAATCCTATTTCCCAGAAATGTTATCACTTTGGCCGACTATTGCCAGCTATTCAATCACGAACAACTCTTGGATAAACTTATTTGGCCTCATGACAATGGCAAATTTTAGTGCCACATCTGCATGGAATCAAATTAGGCAAAGAAATAACAAGTGGGTCCCAAGCAGTTGGACATGGGATCGTAGGGATCACAAAAGACATTCCTTATGTACATGGCAGGCCCTTCTCAATAAACTACCTACAATAGACAATATGAAAAAGAGGGTATCTATCATGTTAACCGATGCTCCTTTGTATGCAACAAAAGAAGAAGTTGACCACCTTTATTTTTTGCTTGTGATTATACAAAATGGATATGGAAGGAGATTCTCAGCGATTTGAACTCAATGGCTGCATAACCAAACTTGCACCAAGAACTAGGCGAACTCATGCAATGTTTCTCAGAAAAGGTCCTCTCACACCTGGCAAAGGTTACTTTTCGGATCGGCTATTTGGTGGATGTGGAAGGAGAGATGTAACAGAATCTTTAAATGTCAACACACAAACAATGCCAGCTATTGAAAGAGATTATTAGAGACTCAGATCTGTATGGAGCAAGATCTCAAAGCAGACACTTTACCCAAAGAAAAATATATTTTTATCAATTTTAATTTTGCTATTAGCTAAAGATCTTGGGAATGATGCCAAATTTTGATATATCTGGATAAACATTTTCTATTTTGATTATAATTAGGGTTATAGCCTACAACATGTGTAGTCATAACTATAGCATTAAACACTCTATGGTTACATGGCTTTTGTCTATGACTTGTATAGATAAAGCTATTTGTGAAACTTTACATAATCAATTTACTTTTACTTACCAAAAAAAAATGATTTTGAAGTCGAAACCATACCCAAGTCATTCATAATAGTAGCAGGGTTTTTTTATTGAAGTTGGTTCATTTTGGAGAAAGATAAATAAGTCATACCAAATGTTATATGTGATATGAAACAGAACCAACAATGGGTACCTTAATGCTGCCATTTAAGACTGCATGTTCCAACATACTGACTAAGTCCTTCCATGCAATAGTAAAAGATCTGGGGAGAGTGGATCACCCTTGTGGGATGCCATTTGGTGCTCCCAAAACCAATTGGTGAGCCATTAAAAGTATCGAAAACTTTGGAGTTTCGGGCAAGATTGAATCAATTAACCCATTGCTGTGGGAAGTTCATATCGAGAGCATCTTATAGATAAACTTCCTATTAACAGAATCGAAGGCTTTCAGTAAATCAGCTTTAAAACATATTTTTGTCCCTCTTGCTTTTTTGAATGCAAATCTTTGACCAAGTCATTAACAAGCAAAATGTTATGATGTATACTTCTCCCTTTGATGAAAGCTGACTTGGTTTGGGCTAATGATCTTGTGTATTACCTTTTGCATTCTATTTGCCAATACTTTGGAGATGATCTTGTAAATAAAGTTGCATAATGATATGGGTTGATAGTTCTCTAGTGAATCAGACCCCTTCATTCTTGAATTAAAGGAAATAAAAAGTGCAATTCATCTCTAAGAATATGACCTGAAGAAAAAAATGTTGGCAAGCCTTGATCACATCATTTCAATAATAGACCAAGCGGTTTGGTAAAATTCAATTTGGAAATCCATCGGACTGGGCTTTTTTGTGCTTTGGTGACTTAAAGACAACACATACAATTTCGTCATCTGTAATTGGGGCATTGAGGATTGAAATAGCTTGAATCAAGTTTTCTAGTTGGCTCCCATGAATGTTATTAGGTTTCCGACTTGATTGAGTAAGGAATAAAAAAATTGCTCTGTGTGCTTTAACCTCATCCAACTTCTCAATAAGATTATCATCTTTGTCTCTGCATTTTCTTGATACGGTTAATAGCCCTTGGTAGCAATTGAAGCATAGAAAAATTTTGTATTGGAATCCCCTAAGCGTAAGCCAATGTTGTCGAGACTTCTGCTTTTGCAAAACTTTCCCTGTTTTAAAGCCTTGCATTAAGTTATTTACGGCTTACGCCTCTTTGTAGATAATATTTTCATCATTTGGTGAAGTTGCAGCTCATGTTGCATAGACATTAGTTCCTTTCTGCAAAGTTGAACTTCGGTGTTAATATTGCCAAAAGGTATTTGTATTCCACTCCTTTAGTCTTTGCTTTCTGGGGCTTTGAGCTTTTGACATAAGATGTAGGGGGGGATCCATGCACATTAACATTCAAGCGAATCGATAACATCAAGAAATTGAGGATAGTACTCCACATGTTAAAGAATCTAAATGGTTTCTTGCCTCTTGTGTATTCTTTTTTTTTAGCGTGTATATACATTAAAGAATGGTCGAAGAAAACAAAGCGACACCATACTCAAAGAAGTGAATCACGGGTAAAGCTGTTAACCATTCATGATTAATCAAACACCTATCAAGTCGAGCCATTATTTTTTCTGTTAGCAGCACCTTGATTACTCGGGAGAGCCAATTACCCCTGATTTCATATCAAACAAATGCTGCGATGTCAATGTAATCATTGAACTTTTGAAGCTGGCTTTACGAAAGTTGTCTACCACCCTGTTTTTCATTTTTGTACCGAACAGTATTAAAGTCTCCAAGAACAATCCAAGGTACATTGAGACAGCCATTTACAATATTAGTTAGGTCGGACCAAAAGTATTTCTTTCTTGCATCTTGTTTGAAGCATATATACCAGTTAAATTGAATTAATGACCATTCTTTTTATCCTCTACCTTAAGATGATGAATGAATTCATGATGAAAGAAATAAACCAAGCATTAATAGAGTTAGGATGCCATAAGACCCATATTCTACCAAAAGTGTCATTTGAGTCATTGGTAAATAGTTCTGCGTCCGGCCATATTAAATTCTTTTGAGCTTGAGCGTCGCGATTGTTTTAATTTTTGTTTCCACTAGAATAACAATATCACATCGCGGGACTTGATTATTCTATTGAGCTCGACATTTCTCCGGCTTATTAAGTCATGAACATTCCGACATGTTATCTTCATTAGTAAAAAGATAGTAAGGTATTCATCCTCGACTTTGGATGGATTGTACCATCCTTTTTCTTATCTTTAGGTTTTTGTATTTTTCCTCCCACAATATCCTTACCTTTTATGGCTTTATTCCTATATTTATCCACTTCATCTACACTTGCAGATTTTTAAACTTTAAAATACCTTGAATCATGTGGTCTTGATTGGCGAGGGTTTGTTGAAGCTTCGATAAGATTGTTGCATCACAATATCACGGATAGTACTTGTTGGGGCGGTCGGCTATAGAGGGTTTGTTGGAGCATGGTTTGTTGAGCAGAATATCCTTGTTGGCAATGTTTGTTGTGGCTTTGAGTTTGTTGAGAATAATATCCTTGCTAGCGAGATTTGCTTGGACTTGAGTTAGTTGAGCTAGTGTGGATGGATCGATGATATTGGAAAGATGAAGTTTCGACTTATGTTTCTCACGTCCACTAGTATCATAGGAAACCCTACATTTGTGGAAGGCTCGACATTATAGATGCTGAGATAAAGTTTTGGAATTGTCCTTCCGTCGATTGCTTTCCTTGCGGTCGGAATGCTCAATAGTTTTGCCACCATCGGTCTTTCTTTGCCATTAGAGAAGAATCACTTTGTTCTTTGGCTTGGCGTGGTCGATAGACCTTTGTGGTTGGATTTGGGGTTTTTTGACAAGCTCCATTTGGATGACCAAAAGATAAACAGCCCGACATCCTTGTGGCTTCAGGAATATGAGACATGTACCTTAGAGTGTTCCCGTCAAGATCGATGAAAACCTCATTAGGAAGATCTTCATCGGAAGAAACCAGCACACATGCTGGTGCAAATGTTAATCTCGTCATGAGCTGCTTTGCTTTTGTCGATGTAGAGTGGCTGTCCCGAGTGCTGCATAACTTTGCAATAAAGCGTCGACTCAAAGATGTAGAGGTAGTCCTTGAAAGGATACCCATAATGGAATAGGCTGTAGGCTATCTAACTCCAAGCGGACATCAAAAGAGACCAGCGTCGTAAAATCATTGGATGACGGCGGATAGTCGAATCGCCGAGGATTAAGCTGCAAATCTTCTTAGAGTATAGCTTGCAAACAAAAATCCGTTCTCCGACATATGAAGATCAAATGGCGATATTCCCCATCGGTTTTGATAAATGAGGATAGTGGGAAATAAGATGTTTTGAGACCTACCACATAGCCAATAATAAGCCATAGACCATGTCTCAATAAGCTCTCTTTGAATCAACGGTCTCGTATCTGACAATCTTCTTATCGACTGAACTTACGGGTAAAGAATTCAAGCTTAGATCTGGACTTCCAGACCTTGAAGAGGCTAGTCAAAGCCGAGGATCGCTGGAAATGAGAAGAATTTTGTCGCGATCTAGGCGACCTGCTTCGATCTTTGGTTGGTGAAGGAGTTTCTCTCTAGAAAAAGATATGTTGGAAGAGCAACTTGGGGGGTAGCGGTAGGGAGCCTTGCCATCGTTTCAACCCTCTCGCCACCATCGCCAGCCCTAGGGGCCATCGCTGCCATGTTTGATCCCTCTGGTTGCCGCTTCTGAAGCGGCGCCATTGGAAAAGCCACTGCTGCAGTATATTAGATCGCCGCTATGGTGCCGTCACCCTAGGGATTTATGGTTGCTGCTACTGATGTCGTAAGCCCCAGGGGAGAAGCCGGCCTTCTGATCTGATCGCTGCTCTGATTAATCGTCGCCGGCGCTTCAGTCTTATCGTCCTTGGGAGATCTGGTCACCTCTACTGATGTGGTAAGCCCATTTCGTGGGGAGCGGCCGCTGCAGGGGATAAGATCGCCTTAGGGAGATATGGTTGTAAGCTTCTGATGCCGTCGTCCTAGATGCGGGCGCCCGCTTCTGATAGCATCGCCCTTGGAGATCGATCACCTTCTGATAAATAAGCCCTTACGCCCGTGGGAGAAAGCCAGCGATGCAGAGTCGGATCGTCCTAAGGAGATCTGGTCGCCCGGCTATAATGCACCGTCGCCCTAGATACGGTGCCCGCTTCTGATGTCGCCGCCGCCTTCTGATATCGTCGCCCTAGATCTGGTTGCCCTTCTGATATCGCCCCGCAATATTGATTGATGATTGAAATATTGATTGATGCAAAGTTGATGTAAAAGTCTAAATCATTGGTTCCTCTCCTTCTTTTGACATTGACAAAGGGGAGAAAGTTATTGCTAAGCTTGCCTATCTTAAGTAGCAAAGATTACTAACTTGCTTATTTCAAAGATGCAAAGTTGTCTTCTTGAACATCACTATCTTGTCTATCTCAAAACAAGACTTGCAACCTACACATTACAATAGGAAGCAGAATCGATGGCTTACACACTCCAAAGGCGGCCTTCTGTGGCGGCGGCCGAATCTGAGGCGACGGTGCTGTAGCGACAACCATATCTCCCTAAAGGCGATCTAACTCCGGCAGCGTCGGCTTTCTCCCTGGCGAAGGCGGCGACACTGTAGAGGTGATCAGATCTCCCAAGGGCGACGACTGTGGTAGCGGCGGCGACACAGCGAAAGCAGCGATCAGATCTCCGTGGCGTTGGCTTCACCCCAAAGGCGGCGATCTTTGTAGCAGCAACCATAAATCCCTAGGGTGGCGGTACCATAAGCGGCGATCTAATATACTGCAGCGGTGGCTTTTTCCCAATGGCGTCGTTTCGTGGCGGCGACCGGAGGATCAAACATAGGCGATGGCCCCTAGGGCTGGCGATGGTGGCGAGAGGGTTGAAGCGATGGCAAAGGCTCCCTACCGCTACCCCCCCAAGTTGCTCTTCCAGCATATCTTTTCGGAAAACTCCTTAAGACCAACCAACATCGAAGCGGTGGCGCTCTAGTCGCTGACGGCCTGCTCTCATTTCCGGCGATCCTCGGCCTTGGACTAGCCTCTTCAAGGCTCCGGTTGAAGTCCAGATCTAAGCGGAATTCTTTACTCGAAGTTCAGAGCGATAAGAAATATTGTATCTGAGGCGGCTGATTGACTTATTGAGAACATGGTCTATGGCGTTGT